>OY754494.1:10561234-10726234 GCA_963575735.1 Amblyjoppa fuscipennis | reverse complement strand
CGCTATATCTGAAAGTCCATACCGAGTGAAAGTATCTTGCCATTTTTTTGTTTTGTTAGAAATAAATTGGCAATGCGTAAAATATGATAAAACAAATCAAATCAATAAATCAATAAATAAATCAAATTAATCAAACAAATAAGTAAATAATAAACAAATTGAAATGGCATTCCGTTGGTTTATCACCTCGATTGACTCAGAGCAGTCACGGTTATATCTGAAAGTCCGTCCCGAGTGCAGACACCTTTCCTGTGTTCTTTTGTCACAAATAAATTGACGCTGCTGTTGATATTTCGTGAAATGAATTTTTTTTTATCTCTTCCCAGTACGAGACACATAAAATATAATTTATCGGTGTATTAAACACGTCGAAGAGCCATCATTCCCACAGCGTAGGTCGCGACTATTATATGCCCCAAAGGTGTACAACTCGATGTTTTTTTTTTTTTTTTTTTTTTTTTTTTTTTTTTTTTTTTTTTTTTTAAGTGAAAGTAACTATGCTAATATTTATTGAACCCTAACATTTAATATTGAAACCCTAAGAGCATTAGAACGCATGGATCAAGAACTAAATTTGTTTTATATTCAAGAACTAAATTTGTTTTATATTCAAGAACTAAATTCGTTTTATATTCAAGAACTAAATTTGTTTTATATTCAAAAACTAAATTTGCTTTATATTCAAGAACTAAATTTGCTTTATATTCAAGAACTAAATTTGCTTTATATTCAAGAACTAAATTTGTTTTATATTCAAGAACTAAATTCGTTTTATATTCAAGAACTAAAGTTGTTTTATATTCAAAAACTAAATTTGCTTTATATTCAAGAACTAAATTTGCTTTATATTCAAAAACTAAATTTGCTTTATATTCAAGAACTAAATTTATTTTCCATTCGTGCGTTTTAATGCACTTAGCAAAACGCTGAGTGCACTAAAACGCACGAATCAAGAGCTGACTATATTTTCCATTCGAGCGATCTAAAAAAGTGGCGCGTTGATATTCTCGAATTTCACATTGAAACATCGCTGGACCTTGAAAGAACAATGCGACAATAATCCGAACGAGGCGAACTTATTGCGACGGTATTTACGTTAAATTGTGGTGCGCAGCTCCGCATTCATCTGCCTCGGAGTACTCAAGTGTGTAATGCACATATAAATTAACGATGCAGTTAATATTTCGAGAAATCCTTTTTTTTTTTCTCCTGCCAATATGGGACACGTAAAATATAATTTATCGGTATATTAAACACGTCGAAGAGCCATCATTCTCACAGCGTAGGTCGCGAGTATTATACGCTCAAAAGGTTTACAGTTGGATTTTTTTTTTTTTTCAGATGAAGAAACGATGATAACATTTATTGAAACTCAACGGTTCATCGCTACTCTAAGTGCATTAATGTAGTCGTTGCGAATAATATTCACTTTGCATAAGTTTCCGTTATACTGTAAAAAAATTCTTCTGATATATATATATATATATTTTTTTTTTTACTGGTATTGGAAGTTTTTATGCATAAAGTGGTATATTAAATTTCGTATAGAGTAGCGATGAAAAATCAACGTACAGTATATACAAAAAAAAACTTTAGAAATACTTCACTCTTAATCATTTACGTTAATTTCACTGTAAAAGCATTTAAAATTCAATTCAATAATTTGCTTTAATTTCACTTTATAAGTTCATTAATTTTTTCGCCACAATTGGACGTTAAATTTAATGTGCCAGTTTTTGCATAAAGGCCGGTGCGTTAACTGTACAATTTTTTTTGTTTTTTTTTTTTTTTTTGACAGTGTAAATGAGAGAGAATTGCAAACACTTGTTGATGGTATAAAAATCTGAAAAAAAAAAATCGGCCATATTAAAAGTACTGAAGAGATTAAGTTTGCATAATAATAATTCAAAAATGTTATAATCAAATTAATGAAAAATAAAATTTTTTTCAACAGATATACCGGAAAACCTAACATTTTATATGAAAATGATTCTTTCATTTTCCTGCGTAAGCATGAATTTTTTCAGATTCTTAAATTCACTTTAAATTTTGTGCCTTCCTACAACACATTTTTCCCATAGAAAAAAAAAAAAAAAAAAAAAAAAAAACAGTTCAAAGTGAATTTAAAAATCTGAAAAAATTCATACGCATTCATAAAACCGAACAAATCAATTTCATAAAAGAAAGTTAGGTTTCCGAGAGAT
Source organism: Amblyjoppa fuscipennis (assembly GCA_963575735.1). Lineage (NCBI taxonomy): Eukaryota > Metazoa > Arthropoda > Insecta > Hymenoptera > Ichneumonidae > Amblyjoppa > Amblyjoppa fuscipennis. Next base: position 10,724,030 of record OY754494.1, on the reverse strand, counting down.
TTGTCGAGGAAATTTCATTTTTCCAAAAATTTATCAGTGACGTTTTGTAATTATTTTTATGCAATATTAATCTTTTCAGTACCTGCAAAGTGCTTGATTTTTTTTCAGATTCTTATACCACTCAGATTTGCAATTCCCTTCCGTTTCTCTGAAACTTATGCGAAACGAACTATTCGCAAAGACTACCTTAAAACCCACGAAATTAAGAACTAACTATATTTTCCGTTCGAGCGATCTAAGAAAGTGGCCGTACATTCTGAAATTTCACATTGAAACATCGCTGGACCTTGAAACAACGATACGACACTGATCAAACCGAGGCGTACTTATTGCGACGATATTTACGTTAAACTGCGCGGTGAGCAGCAGCGCGTTCATCTGCCTCGGGGGAATAAAGTGTGTAATGCGGTCTAGCGGCTCTTTTTATAATCCCACTAATCCAAGGATAATAACAAGACAGCTATTTCACCGCGGTACACGTATAGGTGAGAATGTCGTTTGGTGCGCTATCTCTCCAACGAGTGAGAGTCACGTTGTACGCCCGATATAGATATGCCGTCATACATCACGACGGTTTTATGGGCGTCCAAGGTTCAACGTAACTCCGCGGCCCGATAGGCATTTCCCGCTTACTCAATTCCACGCCGAGCCAGTGCGCACAGATACATACACACTTGTGCTTTAATAAAAAAAATCTTTAATTATCGACTGCAAGACGGCAGACAGTTTTTTTTTTTTTTTCTCTCAGACGAACTCGAGAGCTCACGAGTTCATTGGATTCGTTGTATTTTGCATTTCCGCAATTATCGGTATTGAACGTTTCATACAATTTTTTTTTTTTTTTTTTTATTTAATATACAGTTTTCTTATAAACAGAAAATCACCAACTTTAATATTGCATATTAATTTTTTGCAAATCAACTTTTAGTTATGTGTCAAGTTTCTTTTTATCTCGAAATTTTCGTGCCAAGATTCTTTTTCGAGGTATCGCCCGATGACTCGGAAACTCGCCGGAAACGTTGGTACGATGACGAATGGTTCAAGGAAAAATTGCTCGTCGTCGATCGCGACGATAACACCGTTTAATTATCGACTGGAACGCTATAAAGATGGACCAAAATCTACCCCATTTGTGTTTTTCAACAATATATTTTTATGTTTATTCGTATCCTATTTGTATTTACCATTAAGGTCACGAATGTCTATTGTTTGCTAAAGACTAATCTCTTTAGCATATTTGTAATAGGTCTGAAACAATTAAATATTCTATCGACTTCTTCTATCCCTAACGCGGTAAACAATTTTTTTTTATAGACGAACTCGACAGTTCGCAAGTTCATTGACTTCCTTGGATTTTACAACGATATAAATAAAAAATGTCATAACGGTATTATATTGCATATTATATTGCATATTATATCGCATATTATATTGCATATTATATCGCATATTGCATTGCATATTGTATTGCATATTGTATTGCATATTGTATTGCATATTGTATTGCATATTATGTTGCATATTATGTTGCATATTGTATCGCATATTGTATCGCATATTATATCGCATATTATATTGCATATTATATCGCATATTATATCGCATATTGTATCGCATATTATATCGCATATTATATCGCATATTGTATCGCATATTATATCGCATATTATATCGCATATTATATCGCATATTATATCGCATATTATATCGCATATTATATCGCATATTATATTGCATATTATATTGCGTATTATACTGCATATTAATTTTCTCAACAAAACAGTTTCAATTGTTTTACAACTTTCCTTTTTTATCCCCAAATTTTCCTGACGTCAAAATGGATTTTTTTTGTTTTCGAGGTAACGCCAATGACTCGGGAACTTGGCCGAATCATTCGTACGGTGACGAATCGTTTAAAAAAAAACAAATTGCTCACCATCGATCGCGACGATGACACGGTGGATTGAAATGTAGGTGTGCGCAACGAAGCCGGTGTTTTTTTTTTTTTTTTCTTCCTGCCGGAAATAATAAACGCGTGTTCTCCCGATGACGCTCACATTCGTTAATCCTCGCGTCCCGATTAGCAGCGCTATCTCAGAGACGTACGGTGATTATTCGACTACCGAATGTGGGCGGTGTACCGTTTGAATTATCGACTATGCCAATTTTATTCGCCGCACAATACTTTCACTTCGATTTTAATCTTAAATAATCGCCGCCGTTTATTTAATTGATCGTTAGGCTGCGAGGTAACTGGTCGGCGAATTAATTTAGTCCCGGCGCCACGGTCTTTATCTACGGCGCATTAAATCTATAAATATTCAACGAGAATCTCCGATAATCGATACTTTGTGAGGTATATCGGGAATAACTGCGTGTCGATCGTTCGGGATGGGCGGATCGATAAACCGTAAGTCGTCCTCGACAGTGGACGACAGAAAAAATAAAAAAAATGCCTTCTACTAATTTCAATATAAGTTCCATGTTAACTCTGGAAGTACAGACGTAATTCCGAACGCCCGTCTACTTCCAGTGATTCGGGAATCGATATTTTTTTTTTTTTTGCTTTCTCATACACTGCAAACCAAGTTTGTAAACGGAGAAAAAAAAATATGTAGTACAACGAGATTTTCATTACCGTTACAAATTTGGTTTGTTAAAAAAAAAAAAATACAAGCTTGTAACCATAGCAAAATTTGTCCTCTGGAGAGACTAGCTTTGTTGCTGCAACGAAAATAATGTTGTGTGCGACCGAGTGGGGCGAGGTCTGTGTGCCAACGCTACGACGAGCTCGAGACCCTCGAGGCGCGAAACGTAAACAAAGCGTCGCGAGGAAACAGTTCCTTTGTGTTTGAGTAAAAATAAAAATAGATTGGCATTGCGAACTCTTGAAATTTCCTGTAAATGGATGTATTAAACTGCGAAGGGTGTTTTACCTTTTGCAATTGCAGACGCAAACATTATTTTCAATATAACAAAATGATGAAATACAAACGCGGTGAGTTAATCTTCAAATAAATGTATGCACGCATCTGTAACTATCATATTGCGAGTCATTACTCGGCCGTCAAGCACAGCAGGTGTCGTTTGTTCCCGTAGGAAACTAAATCGTCACAGTAAGAGGAAAGTTTTGTCGTGATAGCAAAACAAATTGCTTCCACGTAGTAATTTGTGTGACTCGACACGAAAAATCCTAAGTGCTATATTAACTCGAGAGTGCGTCGCCCGATCAGGCTTAAAATTTCCCATGCAGCAGGTGTGGTCAATAGTCAATATTTTTTTTTAATTTTTCTTTAAAGATGTGTAGTTTTGTTTTTGCACGTGATTTTTTATTTCTTCAAAAATGTGTGTGCGCTCTCTAACTCTTAGAATTTTTTGTTATCGGGGCATAAAATTATATCGAGCCCATTAAATTTGATGTAATTTTGAATGCATTGAATTTCACGAAAAATTTAAACTTTATTTTAAACGCAATTTTCTTTATTAAATATTAACTTCGATCAATAAAAATACGGCGTGGAAAAATAGATTCGAACTACAGTCGCGGAGCGACGACGAGCTGAAAAAGTCTATCGGCAAGTTTTATAGCAAATATTGCAAAAACGAGTGATTTTGCGAATTTTTAAACAGCCAGTTTTTTTGTTTTAAGACTTTATTTATTGTCGCAACGTCAAGAGTCTCGAACGACCGCATATTTTTAATCTTTATTTCTAGCGAAATCGATACGCCGGAAAGTAAACAAGATGTTTTATGAGGTGCGATGATAATTTCTGTCGCAAGAAATTTTTTTTTAAATGCAAATAAAAATCATCTCTGCAATAATTGACCCCAATGCGGATCTTTCCGCTCGCGTCCGTATCTGCTCTAATTAGACGAACGAGCTCGAGTAATCAATAACGAGCCGCTGTCCTCAAGCCTTTTTCAGCCGAGTGCCGCCGCGCATAAACAAAGCCTTATCTTCTAACTGTGCAAACTAATTAAAAATAATAAATAAAACGATAGAATTCAATTGCCAGTTCGATCCGACATTCCGCTCTAACTCCGTGGCGAACAGTGGCGAATATCTATCTCGCGTTTGCCGGTTCGCCGATGCACCCGCTGACTTGCATAATAGCCGAGGGTCCCGTGCAAAGTCCAATCAAATGTCATCCTCCCCGACGACACATTTAATTTATCGTCAATTTATCGACGTTCAATATTCTTAGATACTTCACCAAACGTGCCCGGTCAATTTTATTCCTGCGTAAGTTTATCTCACATATATATATATATATATATATATATATATATATATATATATATATATATATATATATATATGTATGTGTGTATATATATATATATATATATATATATATATATATATATATATATATATATATATATATATATATATATATACACATACATATACAGAAAACATGAAAATGGCTCCGCAGATGTATGCCATTACATTATTGAATCATTTTATCTCCGTGCGATTCTTACGTACTAAAAACAAACAAAAAATATTAAGTAAAAAGGGAAAATATTTTTGCCCGTATGCATTCTATCGCCGATGCGAATCTCCGGTGCAGCAACTCTGGAGCCAGCTGAATTATATCCTGTTTATAAAAAAAAAATGTATCGTCAATTTATCGACGTCAAATTTTCTTAGATATTTCACCGAAACTTTCCGAACAATTTCATCCCTGTATATATATATATATATGTACAGAAGACATGAAAGTCGGTGTGTAAACTGTTGTTGCATAATGGCGCATACATCATTGAATCATTTTGTCTCCGTGCGATTCTTACGTAGTCTAAACAAAAAAGAGAGAAAAAAAAGGAAAATCTGTTTTCTCGCATCTGTCGCTGATGCGAATCTTCGGTGCAGCAACTCTCGAGCTAACTGAATTACATCCTACTTATAAAAAGACAATTTATCGTCAATCTATTGACGATAAATTGTCTCTTCACATATATGTATAGATATATATATACATATATATGTCTATATATCTCACATATATATGTAGGTATATATACATATCAATATAAATTATCCACACATACGCGAAACATGAACATCTCACTACAGATGTTTGCCGGTGTATAAACTGTTGTTGCACAATGTCGCATTTATTATGGACTAATTTTATTCCCAGTGCGATTCTTAAGCAGAAAAAAACAAAGAAGGAAAATCTGTTTGCCCGTATGCATCTATCGCTGACGCATATCTCCGGTGCGGCAACTCTAGAGCCAACTGAATCATATCCTGCTTATAAAAAAAAATATCGTCAATTTATCGACTTCAAATATTCTTAGATATATTTCACCGAACATGTCCGAACAATTTTAATCCTGCGTAAGTTTATCTCACATATATATTTATGTATATATATATTCGGCATTCCATACCGATTCGACCTATGTCGGACCCTCGTCCTCTTCAATTCGGATGGTAATTTTTTATAATATTGTTCTAACTCTAAAAATCACTCCAAATTTTTTTTTTTATTTGCATTAATTACAATTTTTCAAAGTGAACATTTTTAAGCCTAAACCCAGAATGGTAAAACGTTTGTTTCTAGATGTTTTTTGAGCTTTATCTTTCTTTTTTTAAATGAACATATTGTTAGCCCAAATGAAAAAAATCTGAAAAAATTCTCAAAAATCTTGTATCAGACATGAAGATTTTCAAACCTGGAGCGACAGTGGTGTTCCATTAGCTTCTATTTTTTTTTTCTATTTTTTCTATTTCTTTAATTATATATATATGTATACATATACACGCACATACATATAACATGAGCATGTCACCACCGATGTTTGCCGGTGTACAAACCGTTGTTGCTCAATGTCGCATTCATTATTGAAGCATTTTATCCCCCGTGCGATTCTTATGTACAGGAAAAGAAAAAGAAACGTAAAGAAAAAAAAAAAAAAAAGTTGGCCGTTTGCATCTATCACCGATGCGAATCTCCGGTGCAGCGACTCTGGAGCCAACTGAATTATATCCTACTTATAAAGTACTTACGGCGGGCATAGCCGCGTATACATAATTATGAGCTTGTATCGGATAGTTGCTCGGCGACCCGTCTCGACCTAGCCGACTCATCTATCAAAGACGAGGAGAGAGAGAGAGAGAGCGCGAGAGAAAGAAAGAGATTGAGCGAAAATGATACTGGATAGATGGATAGAGTTATAGTAAAGCGTATTTCACCGATAGAGAGCACAGCCCGTGTGTGTAGACCTCTGAAAAACATAAGGGCGTAACTCAACGCTTAAGCACGGGAGATGCGCCCTTCTAATTTTCAGCCGTACGAAATATACGAACAAGCGAGTTTGTGCGCGAAACGACGAGTGGGAGAGACACAGACACACCCGCGCGGTTCTCCTCTCGCACCGACAATAAAAGAGAGAATAATTACGCTGGATGACCTTTCGCGTAGAAGCCTTCCCCCCCCCCCCCCCCCTTCCGACCCCTCCACCAGCCTACTTCGAGAGACTCATAATAGAATAGTCATTAAACGAGATACCGTCGTTGGTTTCCTACTATTTCCCAACTGCCGAGTGTTCGAAGCCGTGCATATCTCTCGTATTAGTATTCCATCGAGGAATTTCTCAGTCGAATGGTCGCGCGTATAAAAGGCCGTGGGGAAATTTAATTCAATCGTTTTTTTTTTTTTTTTTAATTTTATTGAAAAGTCGTCTGACCTTCAAAATCGTTTTTGTGAGAGAGCGAGAATTTTATATTCGTTTCATAATACCGGTTTATCCGGGTTTCTGTCAATGCAAATAGATTCCCTGTTATTCATAACTTTATTCATAATTATTTCGGTTTTAATATTCGCGCTTGTCGTATCGTCGGAAGGCGGATAATAGCGAAGAACATTTTTTTTCAGATCTGCGGTGGAAAAATCAGTTCGAGCAATAAAACATTTTCATCGCGATAGTTTGTTTATTTATTTTTGTTATTTTCAAAATAAATATACGATTCGTTCTGACTTTCAGAAACTTAAGAGCATCTCACTTTAAGGAACTCTCGCGATTCCTTGCGATCCCTCAGAAAAAAGTCGTATGATAATTTAATATATGAGAGCGTGGTCGAACGCAGCGCGGATGAGTGAATGCCACGACGACAGGTGGTCGATAGGCGCGCCGTTTGCGCTTACGGCTTAAAAAACAAAAAAAAAAACAAAAAATCGGCTCGAGCAATGAGAAATTTTAATTTTTGTTTTATTTATTTTTATCATTTTGGAAATAAACGTCCGAATTTTGCCTCTAAGCCGTCCCGAAGTGGTGGATGAAAAAAGTTTCCACCTATACGGCAAAAAAAAAATCCGTTCGAGCAATGCTGTTTAAAAAAATATGAAACGTTATTCAAAAAAAAGATCATCTTGAAAATAAATGTACGCTTTATTGAATTTTCTCCCGGGAGATCTGATTTTAAGAAACTTTCGCGATTCCTCGCAAGCCCTCGGACGAATTCGCATGATAAGTGAATATAAAAAAAAGCGCGGGCGCACGCAGCGAGGATCCTTTGCACCTATCGACTAAAAAAAAACAAATCAGTTCGAGGAATAAAAAGTGTTCATCACGAAATGTTATTTAAAGAAACCATTTTGAAAATAAATTTACGACTTATTTAATTCGATCCCGGTGTATCTCACTTTAAGAAACTTTCGCGATTCCTTGCAATCCTTCAGACGAATTCGCATGATAATTGAATATAAAAGAGCGCGTCTGAACGCAGCGCGGATGAGTGCTACGACGACAGGTGGTCGATAGGCGCGCCCTTTGAGCCGACGGCTTTTAAAAAATCAATTCAAGCAATAAGAAATTTTCAATTTTTTTGTTTTTTTTTTCAAATATTTTATCATTTTTAAATATTTCATAATTTTTTAATATTTTATAATTTATAAATATTTTATCACTTTTAAATATTTTTTTATATTTAAGAAATAAACATCCGAATTTTCTGTCGACATTTCTCATTTCAAAACATCTATCGCGATTGTAACCCATCCCGATGTGGCGTACGAAAAAAAGTCCCCATCCGGCAAAAAAAAAAAAAAAAATCGATTCGGGCAATAAAAAATGTCGATCGCGTAATGTTATTTGAAAGAAAGTAATTTTCAAAATAGATATGCCTTTTATTTCATTTTCTCCCGGTCTATCCCACTTTAAGAAACTTTCCCGATCGCTTGCAATCCCTCGGACGAATTCGCCTGAGATAATTGAATACAAAAAAGAGCGCGTCCGATCGCAGCGCGGATGAGTGAGTGCCACGACGACAGGTGGTCGATAGTCGCGTCCTTCGGGCCGGGTCGATAGGTCGATGGGTCAACGGACGGCCGCTATCCCGAGAGAGTTACGAGCGGCTACTACGATCGCAGATACAACGCGCTGAAAAACTATAAACCTCCGGGCAACATAGGTGGAATGCGTCCTCGAGCGGACGCGCCGTACGGTTTGAGCTATTACGAGGAGGAGTCGTGCGGTTCGCAAAATCGACGTCTCGTTAACCGCCCGATGCCCGGAGATACCGAGAAGCGTGAGACGGAAAAAATCATTTCGCCGCTTCACCGCGCTCTGTTTACCTCGCCTTCCGAGATCGACGAACCGCCGACTAACTGAGCCGCGTCGCGCTCCGATCGAAACTCGCCGAACAACGAGGTGTGGTTAACTTCCGCGAAAAATTCGCACGTACGCGATAAACGCGACTCAAAATTGCGGGACGCTCGAAACGAAAGTTCGCTGAGACTTGGCTCGCCTCTTCCCCCTCCACGCCCCGCTCCGCCCGCCACTCGAGAGGGGAGAGGACAGTCGGAAACGCCGGCGGTAAGAGCGGTACCGTGAAAGCAGCGAAACGATCATCGTGAGGCGCCCGAGAGTTTCTAAAACTTGACATTCTACGCGACACGCCGCATCGGCCGGTATTCTGGGCTATTATATATATATATATGCCTACGGGCGTTTTCCTCCGTACAATGCCCGCCCGGTCCGACTATAGGAGACGTACTTTCGAATTGTCGAGCCGATTTTCATTTCCCGTCGGGAGAGTGAAGCATCGCCGCATCCAAGAGGCCTTAAAAATTCGGCGAGTGATGAAAATTGAAATGAAAATTTTTTTATGTGAAATTGAAAAAGATGCGTTTTTATCGGGTCGAGGAATTGAGATTGTTTTTTTTTTTTTTTTTAAGGAAATGAGATTTGGACTTGAGTGTTAAAGTGGCTTTTTGTAAACTTCCGATTGCCCGCTAGTGAAGCATCGCCGCATCCAGGAGGCCTTAAAAATTCGGCGATTTCAGTTTTTTTCAGTGTCGTTCGAATCGACAAAAAAAAAAAATTCTTGACAGAATTTGGCGAGCAGTTTCACTGAATAAACTGTGCTATTTTCTCAGGTTTATTTCACGATTCGATGCGATTTCGCAGAGATAAAAGACTTTTCGGTGATACGCATGTTTGTCCATATCGAAAGTTCAGCCAGTTACGCCGCCATCTCTTCCTATTCACCGTGCATCGCGGCTAATTTCACAGTGGCTCAATTCGCAATCTCCCGAGCATTCTGCGTTTCGCTACGAATAAGCTGGCAACACAATATAGCTACTGTGATTTGTTTTTGTTTTATTCAATTTTTTTCGTACGTAGGAAACCAGATCTCAGAATTTATTGAGCGTAACATTTTTTTTTTCTATTACTGGCTTACTCTGACGAAAATTCGTCTCTGGTCAACCGTTCAGTCGTTTACGTTATGATTTCCCGAACGCGATGTAAACACCGCACAAACGAATTACTCGGTAGCTGGAAGCGAGAAAAGGCCACTTGGGCAAACAAAGAAAAAAAAAAACAAACAACAAATCTGTCCGTCTGAAATTCAAAAACAAAAGTTTTAATCGGGTCGAGGAACTGAGATTATAAATTATAATGGTTTTTTTTTTTTTTCAAGAAAATAAGATTCGGAACTGTGGGATAAAGTGTATTTTTTTTTTTTTTTCTACAACATGCTTATTCTCACGAAAATTCGTGTCGGTTCAACCGATTACATGCGCCCATAATTATTCAAACGCGATGCAATTACCGCGCAACGAGATTCTCGGTACTTATGACACGAATCTGTGGGGAAGCGTGAATACAAATGAAAAAAGAAATCGCCAGTCTCACACGTAAAAAGAAGGTAGCAATAGAACTGAAAATGTGCAAAGTTCTCTTCCGCTGGTTCTCCCACGTGTCACATATGTATCGCGAGTAGGGAGTGTTTAAGGCGAAAAAGTTTTTATGAGATCGAAAAATAAAAGGAGCCACATCACTTTGCCGAAACTACAATCGGCTGAATTGTCATATGGGCGAATATCATTGGTCCTAACGCATTTCATCCGAATAGTCAAACCTCAGAAACTTTATTTTTCTGAACGGTAAACCGCCGAATCTTTATTTTTCTGAATCGTAAACTGCCGGATCTTTATTTCTCTGAATCGTAAAGTGCCGAATCTTTAATTTACCAAATCGTCAAATTTCCGAAACTATTATTTCGAATCTTCATTTCAGCGAACGTTGCTCTTCGGAAATGGTATTTAGTCGAACGTTATTCCCTCGAATCGTCATTTAACCGAACGTCACTTTTCCAAATACTAACTTCACTGAATTTCATTTCCCCGAATCGCCAAATTTCCAAAAGTCAAGACACCCAATCGTCGAGGAATGACTATTCGGGCGAATGACCACTCGCCCAATTTTTCGGATTTGATGTTTGTAATTTTGACGATTCTGGAAAATTACATTCGGAAATATTATTACTCAGAAAAATGACGTTCGGATGACAATTCGCAGGAATAACGTTTGGCCAATTACTATTTCCGAAGAGTAACGTCCGCCGAAGCGAAGATTCGGAATAAATAAAGTTTCGAAAATTTCGGCGATTCGAAGAAATTAAGTTTCGGAAATTTGACTATTCGGATGAAGTGCGTTCGGACCCATGACTTTCGGCCAATTGTAGTTTCGGCAAAAATTATGTGGCTCTCTTTTTTGCAAGTAGAAGAGCAAAATCGCCAAAGTTATTCCAATTTTTAGAATTAAAAAATTTACAACAGCAACGTTTATTATTCTCACGAAAATTCTTCTCGGTTCAAGCGATTACGTACGCCTATGATTACCAGAACGCGAAGCAATTGCCGCGCAGCGAAATTCTCGGTACTTCAGACACTAATATGTGGGAAGCGTAAAGAAAAACAAAAACAAAAAAAAAAAAGAAAGAAAACAAAGCAAAGAAATCGCGAGTTTTAAACGTAAAAAGGTAGGAATGGAATTGGAATAACGCGTAAAGTTCTATTCCGCTCGTTCTCCCACGTGTTACATATATGTACCGTGAGGACTGCGAGTGGCGAGTGTTTACGGCGACGACGGGGCGACGCGGCGCACACGGCGGTTCCGACTGGAACGAGTCGTAAAGAGCGCAGCTGTTGGCGACTACGCTCGAAGGGTATATATTCGTGAGACGTTTACGTTAGTTTCCTTGACGAGTTCTCCCGCACGCGCGCTGCTTTCGGCGACGAAGCCCGGCGTCGTCTACTTCGCGACGCGAATACAATAGGGCTTCCCGGTAAATGTCCCGGTGACCGAACACGTCCCAGTGGCCGTACAAAGCGTGCGTGCAAAAGAGACGGAAATACGATTTTTTTTTTTTTTTAATCCATGTCCGGAGACCGGGACTGCTGTTTTCGGTCACACAGACGAGTCGATCGGGCCAGTTCGGACACCGATAGGCGAGCCTCAGCCAATTACGGCTGTTTGTAAATAAGGCACGACCCGTCTGTGTTCCGGGCGTAATTTTATGTCCAAACAGCTTGAAGTGCTGGATTTGCAGAATAAAAGTTAATACCACCGAAAGTCGCTGGCGTAAGGACTGTTGTTTATCGGTTGCGGATAGACACAGAGAGGGAAATACGAGCGTGCGTTAACGCGGCTTCGACAAGAACGAGGAGGCAGTTCGTTTCCAGAGTCTCTGAACTCGAGACGTACCTTGTATCGTTGAAAAGATAAATCGTATATATTAGGATGGTACTTATAATTGAACAGTTTTCAATTTTCTGGCGGTCAGCGCGTGTTATGGTGAGGTATAAAATTAAAATGCGATGTACGAAGGATCCCCGAAATTAATGCATTTTTACAGATCGCTACCGGCTATTTGAAAAAAAAGAAATTAAAAAATTTGATCGTCTAAATTTAAAATAAAAATGAAAAATTCGAAATTTCCTTGGAGAATTCTACGAAATCCCTATAAAATCCAAGCATTTTTGGAGGTCGCTACAGAGGCTTAAAAAACAAAATTTTCGACAATTACAGCTCATAGTTACAAAACGTTGTAGAAGTTTAAAATCCGTCGGGGAAAAATAACCGAATATTTAATTTGACAAGGTATGTTTGTTGTAACGAAAGATAAATTTAAAAAAAAAAAACCGAAGATTTGTCGTTTCTGATAAGAGGATTCGACAATTTGCTGCAATGGTCAAAAATGTTCCGAAGTTTTTCATTTTTTTAAATAGCCGCTAGCGACCTCTAAAAATTAAATTAATTTCGGGGCCCGCTCGCACATAGCATTTTTATTTTATACCTCACGATAATACAAGCTGGCCCCCAGAAAATTAAAAAAAAATAGTCGATTTAAGGACCGCTACTATATATTTTGCACACTCTTGTCCCCAAACAATAGTTTTTCACTTTATTTTAAATTCCCAATAATATTTTTAGCCTTACAACGGTATTATTATCGGTAAAGTACGTGCAACGTGCGGCTCGCCGGAATGAAAGCTGACGCTTCTCCCTCTCGAATTTCGTTCGGGCGAACGAGCGATATTAAAATTCCGTAACCGCCGATGTGCGAGAGAAAGAATAAAAAAAAAAAAACGTGCACGAAGAGCAGGAGGAGGAGATGGGGGACGACAAAAAAAAAGAGGCCGAACGGCACGTTCGCACGAGCGTGGGCGAACGACAAACGAAACGCGTGCATACTTCTTCGGGAACGGTACAAGAGCAGTGAGCTCATTCAATCCCTTGCCCGCTGCTGGCTATGCATATGTTATAACTGAACTTTTGAGGGTCACACGTCGGAGAGCTCGTGCTCGCCGTGGGGGTAATGGGGGTCATTCGGGACGTTAAAAAAAAAATCTTCCCAACACATTAAATCTTAGTGCGGAGGTATTAAGGGCTTTTAAACATCCTGCTGATGGTTTCTTTCTTTTTTTTTTTTCACAGTATGAGTCTGCGAGCGAGAATTCATCACGGTATATACAAATGAGACCCCGCTGCCTCCTGTGCCCCAAACTCGTTTCCGGTCTAAGCGTTGGCACGCCGTGCCGAAAAGTCTCCGAGGGATTTGTAAGCAAACTCTCCCCACGGCGTTGACGTTGGTCCTGGCCACAGGCCACATGTTTTGCCGTCTGGCAAAAATCAATTTTTCGCTCCTCCCTCCCGTCCGGTTCGTGTGACGCTTTATTCTTATTTCCTTCAGAGTGAAGTCATACGTCACTTCTATTTTGAAAATCTCATTTTACAGGCGGAAGTGACGTCATACCGGAAATACGTTACTTCCTGCTTGAAAATCTCATTTTACAATCGGAAGTGACGTCATACTGGAAATTCGTAACTTCCCGTTAGAATATCTCATTTTACAACCGAAAGTGACATCATACCGGCGATACGTCACTTCCGGTTTGAGAATCTCATTTTTCGACCGGCAATACGTCACTTCCGGTTTGAAAATCTAATTTTTCCGACCGGCAATACGTCACTTCCGGTTTTGAAAATCTCATTACTTGGCCGGAAGTGACGTCATACCGGAAGTACGTCACTTTCGATCGAAAAATGAGATTTTCAAACCGGAAGTGATGTCATACCGGAAACACATCACTTCCGATCGAAAAATTGAGATTTTCAAACCGGAAGTGATGTCATACTGGAAATTCGTAACTTCCTGTTAGAATATCTCATTTTACAACCGGAAGTGACGTCATACCGGCAATGCGTCACTTCCGGTTTAAGAATCTCATTTTTCGACCGGCAATACGTCACTTCCGGTTTTGAAAATCTTATAACTTGGCCGGAAGTGACGTCATACCGGAAATACGTCACTTTCGATCGAAAAAATGAGATTTTCAAACCGGAAGTGACGTCATACCGGAAACACATAACTTCCGATCGAAAAAAAGAGATTTTCAAATTGGAACTGATGTCATAGCGGAAATACGTCACTTTCGATCGAAAAATAAGATTTTCAAACCGGAAGTGACGTTTTTCAGGTATAACGTTACTTCTCGTCGAATAATGAGATTTTTGTATGAATCAAAGAGCACACGGTAACACAGAGCTCGAAGTTTCCTCGCAAAAAAAAATATATAGATTACCGTTGTATGCTCACAGACAATAAGTCATAATTTTTAGTATCGAAGAATCGTTAAATTTTCCGAGTGTCTTATATATTTTTCAGCAGTCAAAATATCTCCGAACGAATGAGAAATAAATCTTCGTATTTAACCCTCGAGTTGTCCCCAAGGCCATTAATCACGTAGGCGAGCTCTCGTTTTACACGTCGGGACGATTAATCTCGATATCGAATACTCTCGTGCGCTGTGAATTTGTGAAATACCTCATCGTCGACACGGGCGAGAACGGCAATAAAATTGTAGCAATAAATAACGCTTTAATCCTTCGTCGTCTCGCTGCGTAAAAAAAGAGAAGAGGAAAAAACCGGGGAGATAACGTATCGGGAGAGACGCGTTACGTAAAGCGTCTTGCGTGCTTCGCACGGAACCGCCATAACCTCGAACTCATTCGGGGAGAGTCTTCGAAGAAACGCATTTTCGTTTTCTAGCTCCACGATTCGCGGCTCGACCCGAGCCACAAAATCGACGAGATTTTTCTTCCGTCGAGCTTTCGCGATATTACAAAAACCCTTCCGGAATTATTCCAAAATCCCTTCTGGAATTATTCAAAAATCCCTTCTGAAATTATTCCAAAATCCCTTCTGGAATTATTCCAAAATCCCTTCTGGAATTGTTCCAAAATCCCTTCTGGAATTGTTCCAAAATCCCTTCTGGAATTCGAAGGAGCCGCATCATATTTTGCCGAAACTACAATTGTCCGAATGCTCGTATGGCCGAAGGTCATGTGACCGAAAGCACTTCATCCGAACAGTCAAACTTCCGGAACTTAATTTTTCCGAATCTTCACTTCAGCGAACGTTACTCTGCGAAAATAGTAATTTGCCGAACGTTATTCCTCCGAATCGTCGTTTAACCTCACGTCATTTTTCCGAATATTATTCGCATATAATTTAACCGCACGTCGTGTTCCCGATTCGTAAAGCTTCCAAACATCAAGTCACGGAAACCAATATTCGTTTGAATTGTCATTCGTTCGAATAGTCATTCGCAGGAATCGCCAGTCAACCGAATCTCGAAACTAAATAACGCAACTAGTCTAGTCTAGTCTAGTCCAGTGAATATCAATCCCGGAGATTCAGTAAGAATCGATTCGGACAAATACTATTCGGCCCAATGACAATAACGTTCGGCTTAACCTCATTTCCGAAATTTTTTATTTCGAAAATTCGACGACTCAGAGAATAAAGATTGGGCAGTTTACGATTCGGAAACGTAAAGTTTCATCTTCAATTCGGTTTTAGTAAACTTCGACTATTCCGATGAAACGCGTTCGGATCGATGATTTTCGGCCACCCGACGATTCGTTCGATCGTAGCGTCGGCAAAATCCCAGAGAACCAACTGTAACACAGGCGAACAAGTGCAGTCTCGCTTGTCGCCAAGCTCAGTTGTTTCCTTGCAATAAATATGACTGCACTATTTGCCTCTATAAATTTCGGCAAAAAGATGTGGCTCCTACAAAATCCACGAGCCTTCCCATTCGCCCTGCTTCTGGAACATTCCAGAATCACTTCCGTAATCCGAAGAGCCGGGCCGTGAGCCATGTGGCCCGCGGCGAGAGCCTCACAGGGCTTTTTCGTAAGTAAAATCTAAAGCGACGGTAAAAAGGGGGCGCAGAGCACATGGAGAGTAGGACTAACGGCTTTTTTTTCATTAGTTTCATTGGGAAAATGCCAAATAAATTCTTTCAGTTAATACGAACTAGTTGAGTTCATAAATCAGAACTCTCGATACGTACGATCTTCCGAAACATTGGAACTGAACGTACGCGACCCAATAGCCGGACGGTTCGAAGACGCTATAGTTTAGTCAGCTTTCTACGTAGCGTATCTTCAGTATTGTCACGCCCAAGTATAATTTTTTTCATTGATTTAATTGAAAACTGCCAAAGAAATTATTTTAGTGAGTACGAACTGATTTGAATATGAATATGAACTATGGACAAACGGCCAGAGTCCAATGGAGATCTCGATGGGCGAACAGCCGCGACGCGACCGAATTTTCGTCTCCGAGAGAGCTCTCCCGTGCGTCGGCTCGTCCCGAACTCTCCGAGATATCTTACGGGCTGAGCTAATGCGAGCGACGTTCACGTCGGTCCCTGCAGCGCTCTCGAGCGCGCGAGCGCGCGTGCGCGCAGCTTGCCTTGAGAACGGTAATCCGAGAGCAGCGTGCGACGAGCGCGACGCGCACGCCCGTTGTCGGAACGTTCGACTGTCTCGCAGGACGAACCGTCTCTCGGCTGTTCACTCTGTCTTTCTATCCCTCTCGACGGACCGCCAAGGATCTCGGCTCTCGGCTGTGGCAACGAGACGGGAGAAGCACGAAGAGGAAGAGGAAGAAGAGATGAGGACGCCCGGCTTTTACGGGTTCTCTCAGCGTCGGCAACACACGCCGGGCGGGAGAAAAGCCGGAGGCAAGAGCAACGGCAGCATCGACGGCGGGGCGATCGGAACGAAGCCGCGTGGAACGGAAGGAGAAGAGCGGTCCGGCAACTCCACACAAAACACGGGGGATACTCACACAGCCGCGGATCCAAAGGGGCGACGGAGGGATACACCACGCGCCTGACGCATCCGAGAAGGGAAGACGATCGACGCGGCCACATCTAGTACGAGCGAGCTGCTCTTCTCTCTCGGGCGTCCGGACGAAATGTTGGGGCAGTGAGGGTCATTTTATTACGGCATAGAAATGAAAATTGTAATGGTCGTTATGTAATTGGGCACAGGAAAATATGGACGTTTGTAAGTAGAAGGGCAACTTTAAGGAAGCTGGAGAGAGAGAGCTTCGTATTAGAGAAACGAGTGCTATATTTTTTAAGTCGTTTATACAAATTTTTAGGCATCTGTCGATTATAGTGGACGGTTATTTATATCAAAGCAGATGTGGTTAATTAGAAAAACTTTACTACAATATTTTATTACGACATAGAAATGAAAATTGTAATGGTCGTTATGTAATTGGGCACAGGAAAATATGAGCATTTGTAACTAGAAGGGCAACTTTAAAGAGGCTGGAAAGAGAGAGCTAAGCATTAGAGAAACGAGTGCTACGTTTCTTAAATCGTTTATAGAAACTTTTAGGCATCTGTCGATTATAGTGAAGTGTTATTTATATTAAAGCCAATGTGATTAATTAGAAAAACATTATTGCAATATTTTATTACGATATGAAAATGAAAATTATAAAGATCGTTGTGTAATTTGGCACAGGAAAACATGAAAATTTGTAACTGGAACGGCAACTTTAAGAAGGCTGGAGAAATCTTTGCATCAGAGAAATCTGTGCTACATTTTTTAAACCGTTTATAGAATCTTTTAGGCATCTGTCGATTACAGTGGATGGTTATTTGTATTAAAGCAGATATGGTTAATTAGGAAAACATTAATTGCAGTGGATTTGCTGAAATACTAATTGGTTTGTGCTCATTTTTGAAAAGTTAACATATTCGTTCAGTTTTTTTTGTTCAAGAATGATCCATAATTCTTGTTCGATTTCGATGTATGGCGGCTCATTTTCTTCCTCAAAAGGTGATCTGCGAATTCACTGTCTAGATATTCGATAGTATTTAATATTTAAAAATTACAGCTGTTTGTTTACGAAGAAATTTCGTCGAGGGATAAACAAAAGGCTGTAACTTTTTAACGAAAAATCCTATCGAATATCTGGATGGTGAACTCGTGGAGCATCTTTGAAGGAAGTAAATGAGCTGCGAAACATCAAGATCAAGTAAAAATTACGGATTATTCTTTGAAAAAAACTGAACAAAAATATACCTTATTGAAAATGAGCAAAACCAGTTAATATTTTTGTCATTCCATTGCAACTAATGTTTTTCTGGGTTAAGGACATCCGCTGTAATGCAAACAACTATTCACTATATAATCGACAATGCCTCAAAGTTTGTATAAATGATTTTAAAGATGTGGATTAGTGTGAAGCGCTAAATTCAACTCGTTTATACAAATTCTTATGCATCTATTGATTATAGTGGATGGTTATTCGTATTACAGCAAATGTCCTTAACCTAGAAAGAAATGTAAAAAATTTGTTTTTAATTAACGTCACACCAGGAAGTAAATGAGCGTTTTCTTTCTTAAGCCCAGAATAGACAAACAAGTGCCATCTGCTCCGTTTCGTGGCGCTTGTCTATCTGAGGGGATATTTCCTCAAAACTGTTCCTAAGAACGTGTGCCAATTTCAAATTTGATTTTTGTTATATAGTTCTATTGTTTTTCATCGTTCCACTGTGTTTTTTGTACGACCAAATCGAAATTTATAAACAATGAAATCAAGTTGTAAACAATTACATCAAATCGTAAACAATTAAACCAAATTGTAAACAATTAACTCAAATTGTAAACAATCAACTCAAATTGTAAACAATCAACTCAAATTGTAAACAATTAACTCAAATTGTAAACAATTAGCTTAAACGGTAAACAATTAACTTAAACAGTAAACAATTAACTCAAATTGTAAACAATTAACTTAAACGGTAAACAATTAATTCAAATTATAAGCAATTAACACAAATTGTAAACAAATTAAATCTACAGCCTTTTGTGTTTCTAATTATTTTAACCAGTCGGCTGACCTACAAAAAAAAAAAAAAAAAATGATTAACAGCGCGCATCGTTATCGTTCGATGGATTTTACGCTGCCTCTTTGCTGCATTTACGTCGACTCATCAACGTAACATTTTTCTCGGATATTTTTCCTCATTAAAAAAAAAAAAAAAAAAAAAAAAAAAAAAAAAATGTTTATGTATCGCCATAAAATTCTCTTTTAAATGATACCCATTTACCGGTTATTTCACTCCCACGACCGGTGGAGAGCGGGTGAGTAACGACAGGGTTGAACTCGTGCGACGAGAAGCAACGTGTTTGTCCACGGACACGCGAGAACCATCGCGCCGGCACAGGCGAACGGAACGAACTTCTCGTTCGATCGATGAAACACCAACAGTCGAGAGATTCGCCGATCTTGCCCCGGCGGTGTATTCACTTCGAAGTTTCAGCGAAACGGAGAAAAGAAACGCGAAGAACGCTTTGGAATGCGAAAAAAAAAAAAAAAACAAAGAACGAGAAAGAAAGAAAAAAAGAGCGAACTTGAAGCGACCTTGAATTTCGGTGGGAATATCTTCGCGATCGTTTCGGGCTTCTGTTCAAATACGTGTAACACAGTTACGCAAGCACCGCGAGTCTCCCCTCGCAATTGCAGACGACTTTCCTCGATAATCTCCGTCCGGTAAATATTATTGACTCCGCGAAAGTCTCTCGAAGACAATAAAATTTTAAGCAGCTCCTCGACGAAAGCAGAAAAACAGCGACCGAGAAAAGGCACCGAACGCGCTCTTAAACGCCTCGTGTGTTCGAACACCGTAAGGTAACAATACACTGTTTAAAAAAAAAAAAAAAAAAAAAAAAAAAAAAAAAAAAAAAAAAAAAAAAAAAAAAAATGCAAATTTAATTTACGGGAAATTGAAATTTCCTTACATTATTTACATTAATCGAACATTAATGTACTTTCAATGTAAAATTAAAATACGAGATATTAAGATTACAAATCTTTCGCCTAAATTTTACAAAAATTTCCATCAAAACCACTAATTTTACTGTAAAATTGCAACGCATATGTATTTGAAATTTCAGAAGCAAATTATGTAAAAAAAAGCTTCCAATACTGTTCAGTAATTTTCAAACAATTTTTTTTTTTTTTTTAACAGTGTAGCAATTCTCGACGACCCAGTCGTCGAACACTCCTATGCGGATCGGATTTATTCGTAATTTAAGTTTTAGCAATTCTATTTGAGACTTGTAATCGAATCTGCTAGGATTATTCGATACACAAGGAAAAAGTTATAAAAGCACGGTAAACAAAAAATTTTCATTTAAAATGTACCGAACTGGAAGTGTTTACGAAAAAAAACTGGTACACTGAATTTAATGCACAATTGTGATAAAAAATTTATAGACATTTTCATTGAAATTAAAGTAACTTGTAAAAATTAAAGTACTTTTGTGTTTTGTAAAGTAAATTAGTATACCAGTTTTTTTTTAATAAAAACTTCCAGTCCGGTACATTAAATTTCATACGATTTTTTTTTTTCTTTTTTTTTTTACAGTGAGGTTCAATAATAAATTATTTTCTATCGTTGCATTTTGTCAAAAGACATACGATACAGTGTCCGCAAATTGCTATGAGCGTTAAGCGTTTACGCGAAACAATAATCGGACATTTCGAAGCAGTTTCGTTGGCCAGTATTCTATGTAGCGAATCTTCAATGTCGCTTCGAGCAAATATAATTTTATCGTCGCTCTACACATGACAATAAAGTTCAATCAACAAATGGCAAAGAAATTATTTTAGTCAACACGAACTAGTTGGGTTCGTACATCGGAATTATCGAAATCCACGATCGTCCGAAACATTGTGACTGTAAATACTCGACCTAACAAACGGAAACTTCGAGGAAGTTATAGTTTAACCAGCTTTCTGCGCAGCTTATCTTCAGTATTGTTTCGCCTAAATATAATTTTTTTTTTTTTTTTCATTGATTTAATCGAAAAATGGCAAAGAAATTATTTTCGTTAGTGTCGACTAGTTTGTACATTAGAATTCTCGAAATCTACGATCGTCCGAAACATTGTGACTGTAAATACGCGACCTAACAAACGGAAACTTCGAGGAAGTTATAGTTTAACCAGCTTTCTGCGCAGCTTATCTTCAGTATTGTTTCGCTTAAATATAATTTTTTTTTTTTTTTTTCATTGATTTAATCGAAAAATGGCAAAGAAATTATATTCGTTAGTGTCAACTAGTTTGTACATTAGAATTCTCGAAATCCACGATCGTCCGAAACATTGGAACTGTAAATACTCGACCTAACAAACGGAAACTTCGAGGAAGTTATAGTTTAACCAGCTTTATGCGCAGCTTATCTTCAGTATTGTTTCGCCTAAATATAATTTTTTTTTTTTTTTCATTGATTTAATCGAAAAATGGCAAAGAAATTATATTCGTTAGTGTCAACTAGTTTGTACATTAGAATTCTCGAAATCCACGATCGTCCGAAACATTGGAACTGTAAATACTCGACCTAACAAACGGAAACTTCGAGGAAGTCATAGTTTAACCAGCTTTCTGCGCAGCTTATCTTCAGTATTGTTTCGCCTAAATATATATATATATATATATTTTTTTTTCATTGATTTAATCGAAAAATGGCAAAGAAATTATTTTCGTTAGTGTCGACTAGTTTGTACATTAGAATTCTCGAAATCTACGATCGTCCGAAACATTGTGACTGTAAATACTCGACCCAATAACCGGACATTTCGAAGACGTTTATAGCTCAGTCAACTTTCTACGCGGTGTATATCTTCAGTATATCGTTTCGTCTGAGTATAATTTTTTCATCAGTTTCATTACGAAATGCCTAATAAATTCTTTTAGCTAACATGAACTAGTTGAGTTCACAAGTCGGTACTCTCGAAATGTACGATCGTCCGAAACATTGGGACCGCATATACGCGACCCAATATACCGGAAAGTTCGAGGAAGTTATAGTTTAGCAAGCTTTCCACTTAGCGCGTATATTTCAGTATTTGTCTTCGACGAATAAATATAATTTCTTCGTTGACTTGATCGAAAACTGCCAAAGAAATTATACTAGTGAATATGAACTAGTTTGCGCATCAGAACACTCGAAATCTATGATCGTCCGAAAAAAATGCGACACGCATTGTCCAAATATAGACACGCGCCGAAAAACCGCGTCCCTGGACTGACAAGTTCGAACTCTCGTTGTTTTCTTCCCTAATACAAAAAAAAAAGAAAAGAAAAAAAGCGTATCTTTTCGTAGTTAATCGATATCTTTTGGAAACCGAAAGCTATCGTCATGACATTGACTTCAGTTACTTTCACAAAAAAAAAAAAAACTTCTTCCCGACCGACGAACAAACCGCTCGAATCTCGGGATGACTTTCTTAACCGTCCGAGTATTACCTTGACCTTATGCTAAAGGTACCAATGCTCGGACGGTTAAGAGGAGCATCCACAGTCGCAGGCAGTTGCCAATTAGCCAAGAATACATTTTTTTTGTGAACATAACTGAAACCAACGTCAAGCTGATAGTTTCTAGTTTCCAAAACACATCGAGTGATTACAAAAAGATACATATATATATATATTTTTTTTTTATTATGGGAGATAGTAACAGGAGAGAGTCCAAAAGTACCAGTTTTCGCGACGCGGTTTTTCGGCACGTCCCTACATTCTGGAACACTGTATGTCCCGGATCTTTCGGACAATCACGGTAATCGAGAATTCTGATGTACGAAAGCGACTAGTTCATATCGACTAAAAGAATTTCTTTGTTATTTATCAATTGAATCGATGAAAAAAAAAAAAAAAATTATATTTAA
This sequence comes from Amblyjoppa fuscipennis, assembly GCA_963575735.1. Classification (NCBI taxonomy): domain Eukaryota; kingdom Metazoa; phylum Arthropoda; class Insecta; order Hymenoptera; family Ichneumonidae; genus Amblyjoppa; species Amblyjoppa fuscipennis. The sequence goes on along the minus strand of OY754494.1, from coordinate 10,701,179 downwards.
GCTAAAGGATAGTGAAGATAAGCTACGTAGAAAACTTGCTAACTTAGCATCCTCGGACGGTCCGATTATTGGGTCGTTTATTTAGTAACGCTTGTAACAATTTCCGGACACCATATCCGACGGTATTTTAACGAAATGCAACGATAGAAAATAATTTAGGCTTGAACCTTGCATTGCTTTTTTTCTGTGAATAATATAATGTTATGTAGATACCATTATGAGTGTCAAATTGGACTACTAATAGTTTAATTCGTAATAAATCAAATCTGCATCGTGGTGTCCGACGATTGGGACGTGTCCGAGCATTGGTACCGTTACCTTATATCCTTTTTCTTTACTTCCCAAAAATGTGGCGTTCCCTTGGCTCGTAGTTCGCAAAACTCAACCCCGGAAATTCGCCTCTCCGATAGAACGCCACAGAACACACACACACACACACACACACACACGCGCGCGCGCGCGCGCGCGCACACAGACGGGTACTCACGGTTCTACGGGTTTGCGCTAGGCTCCGTTAGAAAGGCGAACCGGCTCTCGATCTCTCCGTGAGGCGCGGAGCGTTTTCGTCGAGTTTCACGACGACGCTAAACGCTTAAAAAAAATAAAAAATAAAAATAAAAAAAACCAGTCTCCGAAACCGCGGTCCGGGGCTCCCTCGACCCGCCGCAGAATCCGCGCCGTCCTCCCGTCAGTCCTATTTCGACTTACGGACACTGCGAAACTCGCGTGCAAAAAAGAAATCTCTTTTTCGGACTATCCGAGCAGGTACAAAACCCGATAGATCGTTCCAGGCTCGCGTGCTTTGCGTCGGAGGATAATAACCGGCGATTTGTCTACTTATAATACGTATATATATATACATATATACATAAACATACCCATATCTATCGTAGAGGCTCGCTTCGACGAATAAAAACAAAAATGAATAACATACCTTCCTCCTTAGCGTGTCGAATTTATCCAAAACAGGTGGTCGCCCCCGTCTGTCCCGGCAAATATACTCGTCGCACTTCTAACAATCGCACGCACTCCGGCAACACTCGAGACACTCTTTTGGGTTTTATCTCTTTTTTTTTGTTTTAAATTTATTTCATGCGTAGTGCAACAAACTGTTTGCAACTTGCTTAGAGGCGAAAATTTACTCGTCGTTAATCATGAAAACAGTCAGAAGCATCCGCACTCGCGAACGATTTTTTATTTTTTATTTTTTTTTTGGGCCAAGTTATAGTTACTTATCGTTCGGTATTGCAATACGCGACTACGTCGCGAAGACGCCCGCGTGCGTGCGTAAGGTTTACCACGTTACTGGCGCGCGCGTTCCGCGAGTACAACTAAAGGGATCTCTCTCGGGCTCCTCGCTCTTTCTCGGTGTGTGCCCGACGGGAGCTCAGCGGCAGCGGCAACTACACGACGAAGGGGCAGCCTCGGACGCGGCCGGTCGGGCCGCTCTTCATCTTCTCTTGCGTTCATTTCCCACCATCTCTCGGCCTTTTTCTCCCTCCCCGGCCGAGCGAGAGCCGGCCGCGAAACGGGCCTCACGTAACGCTCTAACCGCGTTCAATTCCCACTCCCAGTCACGGAATTCAACCGACCAACACACGTGCAACAACTGTACTGAGGAATTTTCAACAAGGAAGGATTATTCAAACTTCAACGGACATCCTCGGGTGTTCGAGAACAAAGTTACCGGTTCGGGGCTTGGCGGTTGCGTCGCCTCGCCGAGAGATGGCGCTCCGCGACGATTCTTTCGGTCGCGCGTGACGGACGGGAATCCACAGCGGAGTTGTATTCAAACTTTCTTTTTCTTTCGACAAACAAATCGCTGTTTTGTTTGTCGGATGAATGTGACAATGTCGAACGAAATGTTGAAGAAGAAAAATGGTTCAAAACTTCAACGGACATCTCGGGAGTTCGAGAACAACGGTTTATAGAGATGTCGCGGCTCTTCTATACCGTCCGCATGCAGTTAGTTTGGCTCGAAACGAAGCCAATATGGGGGTCAACTCAGGATGAATTATGATTATTATTCTGTCCGCGCATGCGCCCGATACGTTAAAGTCGGAGTGTCGTTTGAATACAAATTTTATATCCCCTGCAGACAACATACATCAGAAATCTTGTATGACATCAAATATTATTTGCGAATGATAATGCGACAATATTCGCAGCGAGGAAAGAAAAATCTGACAAAGTAGATTGCTATTAAGAAGAAACAGTCTTATAGCGGTCAACAGCACTCGCGGACCATCCAACCATAAATAATGGTTGGAATATGGACGATTTTTCTATAACCAACCACAAACCAACCATTATTCCAACCGCCCGAAGGTTGATTTTCGGTTGGTTTTTGGAAACCGCGACGGAAATTCGAATAATATGTTCAATTGCACATCGAATGGTGTTGCTTCTTTTTTAAACCTACCTACAAACGTCGAGCTTAGTAATGACTTTTATTTGTTTTTTTTTTATTTTGTGGAATAATAAACCGATGTAGAATCGGTTGTAATCGTTGAGAAACGAGCGTGACGCATGCGTCGTAGATAAAACAGGCCGGAGCTGAGGTGCTTTCGATTTGCCGTTATAATGATGGTGCGCATGCGCACAATCGTTGTCTGGTACGAATTTCCACCAAAAAAACGGCCGAGCGCATGCGTATGGTCATTGTTTGGTGAAAATTCGTACCAGAAAACGACTATGCGCATGCGCAGTCACGTTATAATAACGAAAAAACGCCAAATCGAAAGCACCTCTGGCCGCTATTTGGCTTCAAGCGTGACACGTTATTGCCCGACGAGTGCCACGACCTGCCTATAAGACCGTGTCGAGAGCAAGTTGGCGGTACGGGGCTTGCGGTTGCGTCGCCTCGACGAGAGATGGCGTCCCGCGACGATTCTTGCGATCGCACGAGACTGGCACGAATTCTTATCGCGGCGTGGTTTTTAACCTGTTTTTTCTTTTTTTTTTGCGATAAACAAATCGCTACTTTATTTACCACGCGAATGTGACAATGTCGAACGAAATATCGGTGCTCGAGGAAATTTTTTCCAACGTCGATGGACTGACGAAGAAGACGGAGAATTTTTTGAGGTAAGCGGTTAATCTTTTTTTTTTTTTCGTGGACGATATTGGACGAGTGAGTTTACCAGTTTTGTGGAGCGATATCGCGGACTGCATGAATGACAATTCGACACTGTTTGCAATTTTCATCGCCTAGAATTGAATTGTGAGGGAAAATCAAAAAAATTTTGAACTTAACCTCAAACACGTGATTTCTGTAAATAAGACATTTTTAGTTTCGTTTCCGTATCGGTTAGCATACCACTGTTCAAACGAAGTAGTATTGACAACGAAATGTCATTGAACAGTGCTTGGAATTTTTATCACCCAGAATTTAATTTACGAAGCAAAAATAAACATTTTTTAACCTAACCTCAAAGACGCGATTTTTGTAAATACGATATTTTTTATTAGTTCCATTTGCGTATCGGTCGTCATATTAATATTGAAACAAAGTTATATCGATAACGAAGTGTAATTCAATACGATTTACGATTTTTATCACCTAGAATTGAATTTCAGGAGACGAAAATATTTTCTTTTTTAAAAACCTAACCTCAAACATGCGATTTCGGTAAATAGGATATTTTTAATCTCGCTCACCTATCAGTCAGCATATCAATGTTGTAACGAAATAGTACTAACAATGAAGTGCAATTCAACACTCTTTGCAATTTTTGACATCTAGAATTGAATTTAGGAGGCAAAAATATATATTTTTTTTAAAACCTAACCTCAAACACGCGATTTCTGTAAATACGATAATTTTTAATTCCATTTCCGTGTCACTCGTCATATTAATATCGAAACGAAGAACAATTCAACACTGTTTGCAATTTTCAATCGCCCGGAAACAAATTTGGGAGCCAAAAACAAGATAAGTTTAAACCTAACCTCAAACACGTGATCTCTGTAAATACAATATTTTTAGTTCCGTTTGCTCATCTAAAATTTGGAGGATGTTTGCTTCAACGACGTCAAATTCGTTTTTTGCAGTGTACAAAACAACGTAGCCTCTGAGTTCAAAGATTGCACAAAGCGGCTCTACGATCTCACAAAGGATGCGACAAAGCGCAAGAACGACGCTCTTCCGGAGCTCGTTATCCAGGGTTTCGACGAGGAGCAGATCTGGCAGCAGTTGGAGCTGCAAAACGAGTCCGAATTAACACATTTCTTGACGAGAGTTTCCAGAGTCTTGGCGGGTAGCAATAAATTTGAACTTCCGATCGGCGTAACTCGCAGGGAGGAAGAATCCGTGGAAAACAAAGCTTCGGAGGATGAAGAAGCCGAAGAGAAATCGTCCAACGCCGATTCGGCTGAGAGCGACGAGGAGATGGACTTGGACATGGACGTCAGGGGAGATTTGAAAAAGAATAAAACTGAATTCAAGAGACGAATAAAAAATCATTCCGTAGTCGACGACAAGTTCTTCAAACTCGAGGAGCTGGACGAGTATCTGATGAAGGAGGACAAGAAGGAGACACAGGGAAGTAAAAACAAAGAAGACGAAGTACAATCGGACGAGGAGTCGGTCGATCTTTTCGATCGGGTTTCCGACGACGAGGAGGAGGACGCGGACAGCGAGGACGGAAAGATGCTGAAGTACGCGGATTTCTTTGACAGTCCCGAGGACGAGGGAGAAAGAATGGACAAAAGTAAGCGTTCGAAGTTTGATCGGGAGGACGAAGACGAGGAGATCGAGCTCGAAGATGTTGACAACGAAGGGACTTCGACAAACGATAAATTACGGTCGGAGGAGAAACGCGTGAAGTTCAATCTGACCAACGACTCGGACGACACGGACAGTCTCGAAATACGCGGCGAAAATCGGCCCGACGCCGAGACGAAATCGAGTCTGGAGGGTCGTCAGGAGAGGCTGCAGAAAAGAATCGAGGAACTCGAGAAGGAAGCCATTTCCGAAAAGCCTTGGCAACTCAAGGGCGAGGTAGCTGGCACGAACAGACCGCAAAATTCGCTTCTCGAAGAGTTCGTCGAGTTCGATATAACGTCGAGACCGGCGCCCGTTATAACCGAACAGACGACTCTTAAGCTCGAGGACATTATAAAACAGCGTATAAAGGACAAGGCCTGGGACGACGTGGAGAGAAAATTTAAACCCGTCGAGACGCCTCTGGAGTACAAGAAGAAACTGGTGATGGACCAGGAGAAGAGCAAGAAGAGCCTCGCGCAGATATACGAGGATGCTTACGTCAAGCAGAAGGACGCTCTCGATCCGGAAAACGCCGAACGCGAAGTTGAGGAACCGAAGGAACACATAGAAATTCGGGGATTGATGCACACTCTGTTCAGGAAGTTGGACGCACTGTCCAACTTTCACTATACTCCGAAACTGGTGAGGATTGCCGTCGAACGATAATCAGTAATCTACTCGTCCGCTTGCCGTTGAAAATAGTAATTTACGATACTAGTGCGGTAAAACTTTTTCTGATGAGTGTGAGTTTGTCTCACGAGCCGAAGGCAAGTGTTGCAATCGCACGAGTTAAGAAAACATTTTTCGGACGTATATCGTACCGAATTTTACGTCTGAAGGTTTGAAAATGGGCGTTTTGCGCAAAGCGTGCGTGAAAGTGAAATTTTCGCACCGAGTGAAGTAATAGTAATTTACGATACTAATACGATAAAACATTTTCTGACGAGTGTTGCAATCGCACGAGTTAAGAAAACGTTTTTAACACGAGTATCGTACAAAATGTTATTTCTCAAGGTATGAAAATGGGGTGCACAAAACCGTCATTTTTCCACCGAGTGATATGAATTTGTTTTTTTTTTTACTGTTTAGATGAATGTGTGTTACTCGGCTGACCTTGAGTGTTTTTCCTTTTTAGGCCCAACCGGAAATCAAGATCGTCAGTAACGTGCCTGCTATCGAGATGGAGGAAGTTGCACCAGTCGCGACGACCGACGCGACTCTTCTTGCGCCAGAAGAGATCAAATGTAACATACAGCGAATATATTTTTTTTGTATGATCTCCGGAGACTTAACGTTCGAAATTAATCATCTCTTTTTTTCTTGTAGCCAAACCTCGCGGCGAACTCATAGGCCGAGGCGAGCGCACGGATACGGACATGAAGCGCGAGAGGAGAAAGAAGAAGCTGAAGCAGCGGGTGCATCAAAAAGCAAGCCAGCAGAAGGAGAAGTCTCTGGCGGAGAAATTGAAACCCGGCGGGAAGAAATACACGAAGGGCGAGGCAGCGGCGGTTATCAAGAAACTCACAAAAGATCGTAACATCGTTAAAATGGACGAGACGAGCAACAAAATCACAAAATCCTCGACGGCCTTCTTCGCCCAGCTGCAGGACCAGGTCAAGAGTCAGATAAAATCGAAAGCCGGCAATGCCGTCAAAAAGAAAGACAAACACACCCACTCGGCGGTCAAACTGAAATTGTAAAAAAAAAAAAATTTGTTGATACGCGAATAAATAAGATGAATTTTTGTTCTTCTGTTTTTTTAAAACACCCACGAACTTGCCGGCAGTAATTCATTTGCCTACTAACTCTATTGTGTTCATTATTATTATTCAATTTATGTTTATCGAGACAGGAAGATTTTCAAAAGATCTGCAAATCATATTCATAACCCGTATATTGGTGAAAAAATTGTTTTTTTTTCTTTTCATTCATTTTTTGTTTTCTCGATTTTTCTTTTTTATCCATGATATGCTAATTTTCGTTTGTCGCTATAATTGTCATCCGAGAAAACGCTAAAACATGTACAAATGCAACGTATCACGCGTGGTCACTTATACAATTACATACATAGGCGGTAACGTTATCTATATATATTTTTTAGCTTTTTTTGTCGTTAATTAATATCTAAAAAAAATGGGGTTTGTCTTGCACAGAAGAAGCAAAAGTATTTGTGTGTGAGTTACGTAATTTTGTACATTTTTCATGTTCGAATAATTTTTCATTTTTTTTTTTTTTTGGGGGGGGGCTTTTGATTGATGATTGCACTGTTTAAAATTACAAAGAGCTTCTTCTTTCGTTTTCTTATTAATTAAAAATTAATTATACTAGATACTTCAATACCTAATAATAATAAGTTTGTATTTAAATTTACGATTATCGGCGTAGACTCAATTGCTAAGAGATTAAAAAATATTTTGCTTCTTTTTTTGTCCCTCGATAAGGATGCTCGTTAGGCTACGATTGGAGTTCATCTGCATCACGTATCGCGGTCAATTGAACTATAGTCGATTGAAACTCAAGTGCCTGGGATATTAATTCGAAACTGAACGACGATTAATGTTTTTTTTCACATGCTCGAAGCACATTGACGTACATTTTTTTTTTTCTAAGATAAGTCATGGCGGAAACAGGCGAGCGTCGCAAGAAACAACCTCGTCGATCCTTTGTCGATCACTCTGAGAAAGTTGGTGAAAAGCGACTTTTATTTCATCGCTCACCGATAAATTCAATGTGCATAATTTTTCTTCAACAGTTGGACAGTCGAAGGATTTTGGATCGATTTGTGTTCTGTCTTTCTCATTATATTTAACGCAAATATATCAATTTTCCATGTATTGAAAGTGAAAAAAAAGTCAATCCTTCCCCGCCTTTAAAACTATAGAGACAGCGGATGAAATGTTCGCATATACCATCGGTTCAGTATCAAATGATAGTATAACATTTTTTGTTAATTTGCACGTTGAAATTCGATAAATTCTACCTACGAGGAGCAAATCTCGACCGATCCGTAGCTGTGCGTCTCAGCATCGATATTTTTTTCTTCATAACGCAAACGAAATAAATACGTAAGAGCGCGTTTATTAAAAACGCGGAAGCCCGGGAGCGCAACCACGCGTTCCTGGGAGGACACGATCTCGCTCGGTTAGACCTAATGTAATTACAAACTTCGGGGTAAACCTGGTGCAGGACGTGGAAGTGTGCTTTGTCTAGGGTACAACTTTTCGTGGAACTTACGGGGATATTTTGTGAATGCGTTCTACAGAGATATTTTTTGTTTTTTTTTCTTTTCGGGCTGTGCGCAACGGGACGCAAAATTTCGTACGTTTTTTTGTTTTGTTTTCGCTTCAACCACCTTCCGTTCAAGGCGACGAACCGAAACTCTACTCGAAATTCGTATTGAACATATTGAGCTCCTCGAATCCCGACGCTCCGCCTTGATCCAACATTTGGAACATGTCGGAGAGCTCCTGCGGTTGATGACCGGGACCACCTTGAGCTGCGTGAGTCGCTTGCGGCTGCTGACCAGATACCTGGTTGTTTGATTGTCCACCGTCCTGCTGTGGGGCTTGATGTTGCTGGCTTTGCCATGCCCACATACCTGGAAAGCAACATCGAATGTTATCTCAGAACGTTCATACTTGCAAAAGATTCATTGTACAAAAAAAAAAAAAACAAAATCGAGGCAGTTACCAGGATTATTAGGCACTGTTGTGACTGAGTGATATTGCGTAGCGGGCGTTCTAGCTTCGCTACTGAGTTGCGTGTATGTAGGTCCGCTCGGCGATCTGGATGGGCTCAATTGACTGTACTGATACCCTTCTGTCACTGGCTGTAATGGACAAATTTTCACATTAAAAAAGAAAACCATATCGACGACGGAGAACAGTTTATAGTTTATAGTTTATAGTTTATAGTTTATAGTTTATAGTTTATAGTTTATAGTTTATAGTTTATAGTTTATAGTTTATAGTTTATAGTTTATAGTTTATAGTTTATAGTTTATAGTTTATAGTTTATAGTTTATAGTTTATAGTTTATAGTTTATAGTTTATAGTTTATAGTTTATAGTTTATAGTTTATAGTTTATAGTTTATAGTTTATATCATTTTGCTTCGGTACTGTCTTAGAGGATACTCAACAAATTGAGGTACGAGGATCTTACCTGACGTCCAATGGTCCACGCCTGTTGAACAGGTGTCGGCGACGTATTCGCCGGTTTTTGCATTCTACCCAGAACCGCCGACGACGCGTTTTGCTGCCCGGGCGAGCCGTAAGCTATCGGCGACTGCGTGGTCTCGTAGCCTTGATAAACGTTTTGGGTGCTCGCCGGTCTTGGTACCTGAGGTCCGGCGGTCGCGACCGCTGCGGGATGTTGCATCATGTGATGCGTGGGGTACATCGTCTCGCGGGCCGGATGTCTCTGCAAGGAATAATCGAGGCCTGGTTGTCCGTACGTCGGCACAGATTCCGCCTCGATTTGCGCCTCGCCGCCACCGTGAAGAGATCTGAACGACAAACAAATGGAGGATTACTATAAAATTAATATTAAAAAATTAAATGAATTCTGAACGCTTACTTCGCGGTCGTGTTCGTGCAGAGAATGTACTCGATTTCCTGAGTAGCCGGATTCAAAAACGCAAAAGCCGACGTCCTCAGCCACACCCAATCGCGATTTTTGGCGCGGAATCGATACACCGCCGAGATTACCTGACCTTTGAGCTTCGACACTGCGAAAAGAAAAATATCCAGAGATTATACAAAGTCGGAGACGTAACTATCGAAAGTATCGTCGAAGCCGATCGATCGGTTAATTTCATTACCTTGATCGAAGCTCTCTTGCATGTGCGGGAGATCCTCTTCGTGAAAGAAATCGTAGCACGGTTGTTTGAGAAGATCGGACGGGTCGTAGCCGAGAATATGACGGACTCGCGGCTCCACGAAGGTAAATCTACCGTCCGTCGAGTGGCGTGAGATAAATTCTATCGGGTGCATAAAAAAAAATCAATTGTTATTATCGTTATTCTTCAGCGTAACGCAATGAAGCAGCAATGCAAGAATCGTTTACTCACCGCTATTACTGGAAGCAGCCAAGTCGCTGGTGTTCGGTGTGCTTGTTACTTGGAGTCGTCCGATCGCGACTAAGCAACAGTGCGTTGCTACTTCGTCGGTCGCGATGCCGTCCGGTCCAGTGTGAACTTCACCCCTGCCACCTAAGCCCACACCTGGTACACATGGGGGAACAAAATCACCTACAGCGTAAAATACCCAATTAGTCCACTGTTCCCCGGGTGGCGATCGTTGTTAATTAAGTTTCATAAATTTTCGCGACAATATAGGATGCGACAAAGCTCCACATAAATAAAAAAGAAAGCATGTTCCTCTGAGGTAAAGATAGTAATGATCGAAGACGACCCAGTCGTTGGCCACTCCTGTGCAGATTTTATTCATTCCGAATTTAAGTACTGCGAAAAAAAATACCAATGAGTCAAGTAAAGTTCGCTTACGCGCTGCCAAAAAGATGTGTTATTTTTAACTCTACTTCTAATTCTTACAATTCCATACGGGATTGAAATTGTGACATGTCACCTTGAGAGTCTTGCCGTCGTTCTTTCAATATCACATGTGGAATTGTAATAACTGAAATAAGAAGTTTTTTCTTTGGTAGTCCGTAAGCAATATTTTTTTCCAGTGTATTAGAAATCTAACTTGACACTTGTAATTGTATCTGTAAATATTATTTGATGCACAGACAAGTTGCACAAGGTTTAAACCTAAATTACAAGTTGTACGAGGTTTAAGCCTAAATTATGTTCTATCGTTGCAGTTTGTCAAAAGACGGTCGATACGTTGTCCAGAAATTGAGAAAAATCAACATAGCCAGCTTTCTATGTAGTTTATCTCCAATATTGTTTCGTGTAAACATAACTTTTTTCATTGATTTAATTAATATGTGGCAAAGAAATTCTTATAGTTAATATCAACTGGTTGAGTTCGTGTATCAGAATTCTTGAAATTTGTAGTTGTCCGAAAAATCGGGACATACGGTATCCGAATATAGGGACGTGTCGAGAACCGCATACATTATCTGGAACATTTGGACTCTCTCCTTATTTTCTTCCATAATTAATTTTTTAAATATTTTTTAATTAATCTACGTGTTTTGGAAACTAGAAACTATCAGCTTGACATTGGTTTCAGTTATTTTCACAAAAACTTGTTCCCGACCAATTGAGAACTGCTGCAAACTGGGGTTGCTTAACTATCCGAGCATTGCTACCTTTACCTTACCGTTTTCTTATAGCCCATGTCAAAGCAATTTTATCGCATGTGCGATTATTTTTTTATATGTTCAAGAAGATGCACGGTAGAAATGTTTCCATCCTTTTTTGTTTTTAATGTAAACGAGCATCATCGAACGATCGACAATATTTTTTGTTGCTGAGACAAAAACAATTCGAAGCTGTTTTCCGATGCGATGCCGGCGAAAGGTTTTCTCTGCGAACTAGTAAGCAGTTGCAAAGCAAATGATGCGACACAACAGAAGGAAAATAATGTGAAAATTCGAGTCATGCAATCGTCGAACGTCGAGAATAGGAATTTGCTGGATAAATAAAATAGAGAAACAAAACGAAATGCCGATCGGAACAATGGAATATCGAGACCCGTACCAAACTCACCAGTGGGAGGCCAATTTTTTATGTACCCCGTGCAATGCACAACGGCGTAACTCTGGCCGTCCCTTCCCGGTGGTCCCAGTGAGTTTCTCTGCTTCATACGATGAAGACCTTGGGCCGCAGCCATGTCCCCGGAGGTCTGAAGGCTGCCGACCTTCATACGACAGATGAAACCTCGCCTGGAGCCCATGCTCAGCCGGACGGAAGCTAAACAATCGTAATTTGCACATTTTCAAATATGTATTGTTCATCGATGTAAAAAAGAAACTTATATTTTATAATATTTTTTCATGGAACCCAAAAAAAGAAAATTTTCAATTAATGTACATTGATTATCTTTTTACATAAGCTAAACAATCGTAGTTCGCAAATTTTCAAACAAACATCGTGCATCGATGTAAAAAAAACTTATATTTTATATTTTTTCATGGAACCCAAGAAAAGAAAATTTCCAAATGATGTACATTGCCTTTTTGTACACAAGTGATAATAGAAACAAGAATGTTGATTTTTTTCTTAAAGAAAAGAAACTCACACTGATGTCCCTCCTTTTTCACCGTGCCAGTCTTGAGATCGAGAACTCTTCCGGCGTGCTGAGGTTCGGCGGCGCTCAATTGTTCCCGAACTTTCTCGTTATCGTCGGGATGCACCTGCGAGTAGAGTGTGGTGCCGTACCAGTCGCTCTGCGAGTAATTCAGCACCGGTGCAACCGAGTCAGAAACGTAAATAATTCTTCCAGTGTCGCAGCTAACGACGAATAGAAAACCATCGGCGGCTTCGAGAATAAGATGTTTGAGCTCTTGATCGGTGAGAAAGGACGGTTTGTACGTGCCGTCGCCACTGGTGTTGCCTGTTCCTGAAGGAGAACAGTTATACCGATTATATTCCAGATCAATGATTGCAATCAATTCTAAAAATAAAAAATAAAATCTTATAAGATACAATTTATGCATTTTCGGGGAAATCGAATAAACGGTTTGGCGAAAAAAATAACGCTGGGAACGAATCGATGATGTTTCGATAAGGAGGAAAGATTTTTTCGAATCGTGAGAATAAGAGACGAACGGTAAACCTTGCGAGATAGCGTATGGGTACCGAAAATGAACACAGGGTCACACACATCGTCAGGTAGCGCGTGGGGTAACTATCGAGGTGCAAGATCGGAATTGCAAAGCGGACAGGATCCTGGGAGGCGGTTCGAGAGCCCCACCGAGCAACCGCGCGATCCGATCTTCGACCCGATATACCCGCAAGAGAGATTCCGGGAAGAGGAACTTTAACGACTTCCAAACAAGATCTATGAGAAAGAAAGGCCTCTTTAGCCTCTCCGGCTCTTCGTACTCTGGAAACTTCAATGCCACGGTCGTCGTACTTTGCGCCCTTAAGCCGACACCTCTACACCGCTCTCCGATTCTATTGTAAAAATAGAAAAACTATAACCCACCGGTTTCGAATTGAAGAAGTTATTATCGATATCTTGGAAGTCCAGAGGATCGTGAAAAATGTTGTGTTCGGTTAATAACAAAAACCATAATCTTGTTCCGGTCAATAATGAGAACTATGAGATCAATTATGAGATCACGGTAGCAATAAAGATTTGAGCAATCTTTATTGTTAACCGTGATCTCATAATTGATTCACAGCGTAAGAACTCAATTATGTGAATCAATTATGAATCAATTATGAGATCGCTCGTCTTTAGTAATATAGAAGAGCTCGGGACGATTCTCGAAAGATACGATAGAATGCACAGACCAAGATGTACCGAAGCAATTTTAAGATTCAATCCGAAAGAAAAACAATTATAATCGAGAATCCTAATCCAAGTACTCCGTACAACTAAAATCAATGGAGATTGCTTAAATCTTGTCGACTATAAAAATAGATTGTACGATCTGCGAGCTCAATTAAGAGATCGCGGTGACAACAAAGATAGCTTAAATGTTGGGTTCTGTTAATGACAAGACTCATAATCTTGTTCCGATTAATAGCTCTATAAACATATTATTTCACCGATCCATTAATTCTGTATTCAAAAACGTAAAAAAATTATAATGAGTAAACAACTTTCGTAGAATCGATTTTGTAGCGAAATAATGTTTCTTTTCCTGACTTAAACGACGTCTGCATTCAGCTTTCCGATTCTACCGTAAAAAAAAACTATAATCGGTCAGTTCCGAATTGAAAAAGTTACCGAAAAATTGCAATTTTGCACCGATTAAAAGCTCCACAAAAAAATATAATCTCCCCGTAACATTAATTCTGCCCTTAAAAGAGTTAAAAAAAAAATCAGTAAGCAACCTTAGTAGCCTCGATTTGAGGCCGAATATTTCTTTTGTTCATTCTTCAGTAATCATCGTGACTTGTATTACAGTCTCTAGATGAGCGCGACAGCTCGATTGTCGAACGATTCTCCCGGTGGGTGTACGCGGGTAACCCCGTGCGAGAGTCTCGTCGTCGAGCCGTTGTGACAGTGGTCTCTCGCGTCGGTCAGCAGGTAGAGAGACGAAAGAAGGCCCCTTTCTCTCTCTGTCTCTCTCCTCGCTCACCGGCGAACTCTTCTCCACCGACCAATTTGTATTCAAGTTGCCCTCTTGTCGGGGAAAAGAGGAGAAGTGGCTATAAACAATGCGCGGTTGGCTTCACCGATACGCGGAGCTATCTCTCCGACTCGAGGAGAGAGAGAGACTGGCCAGCGCAGTGTGGTAACGCAACCTGCACGTGCGTCCCGTTCGTAGTCATGTGTGCGCTCGTTCCGTTTGTCTGCGTTATTCGTTCAAGCGAGAGCCCGGAGAGAAACGAATATACGCGTCAAAGACGCGTGTGCTTGCGGCCAACGAGCAACAACCCCACCCATTCTACACACACCGGAAGCATATATCGTGTCTTCTGCATTCGATATGGCTTTTGCCCGGTCCTCGGCTCTTACGCCAGATCCTCGTCGTGATTTGCCGACCGTTGAGTGACCTTCTACCTGCGAATCCTAATCGGAGTCGACCGTACAGCTAAAAAAAAAAAAAAAACAATAAAAAATGGCTTGAATCTTGCAGTGTGGAAAAATAGAGGATCTGTGAGATCTGCAGATCAATTATGAGATCGCGGTGATGATAAATTGGGCTTTCCATCCGGCCGTGAAATCGATTACGTTAAAATGACGGATCGGTTTTATTGGTCTCTGCGACCAATCAAATTAATCCCTTATTATAACGTAATTATTTTCACGACTGGATGGAAAGCCCCAAAATATGGCTCAAATCTTGCCGTCTATAAAAATGGATGGCTAGATTTCAGCAATCTTTATTGTAAATCGGGGTCTCGTAATTGGTTCGCAGAGGTAAAAAGTCTGTGAATGAATTATGAGATCGCTCGTCTTTGGTAATATCGAAGAGCACGAGACGATTTGCGAAAGATACGATAGAACTTACAGAACAAGATGTACCGTAGTAATCTTAAAATTCAATTTGAAGAAAAATATATACAATCGAGAATCCTAATCAGAGTCCACCGTACAGCTAAAAACAGTAAAGATCGCTTGAATCTTGCAGACTAGAAAAATAGTTGACGAAGATCTACGAGATCTATGAGATCAATAATAGATCAATTAAGAATTCATGGCGACGATAAAGATGGTTCAAATCTTGCCGTCTATAAAAATGGATGGCTGAAACAGCCATCTTTATTGTTAAACGTGGTCTCGTAATTGATTCACAGAGTATTAAATTTGTGAATCAGTTATGAGATCGTTCGTCTTTAGTAATACCAAAGATCACGAGCCGCTTTGCGAAAAATACGATAGAACGTACAGACCAAGATGTACAGTAGTAATTTTAACTTTCCATTTGAAAAAACGAGAATCGAGAGAACAATCGAGAATCCTAATTCAAGTCCTCCGCACAGCTATAAACAATAAAGATAGCTTAAATCTTGCCATCTATAGAAACAGATGGCAAAGATCTATTAGATAAATTACAAGATCACGGTAACGATAAAGATTTAAGCAATCTTTATCGTTAACCGTGATCTCATCATTGATTCACGGAGTAAAAACTTTGTAAAAGAATTATGAGATCGCTCTTCTTCAGTTATATCGAAGATCACGAGCCGATTCACGAAAGATACGACAGGACGTACAGATCAAGATCTGTCGTAGCAATTTAAAGTTTCAATTTGAAAAAAGAAACTATAATCGAGAATCCTAATCCAACTCCTCCGTACAGCTCAAATCAATGAAGATTGCTTAAAGTTTGCTATCTATAAAAATAAACCGCAAGATCTATGAAATCAATTTTATGAGATCACGGTAAAAATAAAGATGGCTTAAATCATTATTGTTATCGTGATCTCATAATCGATTCACAGACTAAAAACTCTGAAAGAGTTTAAAATATCAATAAAGAAAGATCTGTGAAAGAGTTTTAAAAATATCAATGAAGATTGCTTACATTTTGCTATCTACAAAAATAAACCGCAAGATCTATGAAATCAATTTTATGAAATCACGGTAAAAATAAAGATGGCTTAAATCATTATTGTTACCGCGATCTCATAATTGATTCACAGACTAAAAACTCTGTGAAAGAATTATGAGTTCGTTCTTCTTCACTAACATCGAAGATCACGAACCGATTCACGAAAGATGCGATAGAACGTACAGACAAAGATGTACCGTAGCAATGTTAAGTTTCAATTTGAAAAAAAAAAATGTATAGTCTCGATTCCTCTGTATATTCTTGTTGCAATAACGCATGTACGTGTCGATCAACGAGAACGAGATTTATGTTTGAGTACGTGTCACGAGCGATTAAATAACTGGACGAGCTCCGAGGAACAAGAAGAAGAAGAAGAAGAAGAAACTCGACGGAGGCGCGAGGAGACGTTTCGATTAAATAACGTTCAGCGGGCTTCGAGACGAGTCCTCGGTTTTCTTCGAGCCGTTGAACAACCGTTGTACGTGCCTAATCGCGAAAAAAACGTTTGCGAACACGTTTTAAACTACATATTTATCGCTCGTCAACGATTATCAGCGATACAATCATTCTCGCCGTTAACTCGTGTCATCGGTTTGAAATTCTTCGTCCCAGTTCTTTTTGTTTTGTTTCTTTTTTTTTTCGCTACGATAAATGCCGGTCAACGTGGACGGGAAGTGGAGCTACAACTGAAAGATAAATATATTTTGTTATTTAAAAAAAAAAAAAGAAAAAAAATGCGATGGACTCAAACTTACCACGCAATTGCTTCATGTGGGCGACGGCCATTCTTAGTATTGTCAGCTTGTCGGGCTTCCTGGCGAGAGTCGAACAGGTAGGCACCATTTCCGAGAGTTCCGAGATATAAGCGGTCATCTTGTTCCGCCTGCGTCGCTCGATTTCGCAATGATTCTCCCTGCTGTTTGGCGTTAACAGAAAGAGAGAAAAATATAATATAAAAACGAGGTCAAGGCTATTGCACGCTTTCAGGAAGCGACGGAGGATAACGAGCTCGGCTAAAACAAAGCATCGAGCTCGACCGGAGTGTGCTCTCGAGAAGGAAGTGTTTCTTCTTCCTCTTCGATACATTGAACACTCCGAAAAAAGTAAACGCTTTTTTTTGTGATAGAATGTTTCGAATTTTCGTACTCGTGTGATTTTTAATGACTCGCTGAAACCTTCACGGTTATCGGAATAACAATTATTACCCTGCAAAAATAGATTCATAGCTTTTTCTTGCCACGTCCCTGTTCAACGCTTGCAAAAACGTTCACGCAATAATCCGAGCGTCTAGTATTGAAGTTTAAATAACTATTTAAAATCGTAAATTAAATAACGTTTAATTCATCGTAAATTGAATAGCGTGTAATTAACAAAAATTTTACGAGAATTTTTTTTCTATTTTTTTTAATAGAGTATTTCGAATTTTTGGACATGTGTGATTTTTTTTGGAGACTGGCTGAAGCCTCGCTGGGCTAAGTTATCGGAAATACAATTACTACCGCGTAAAAATGGATTGATAATTTTTCCTTGCCACGTCCCTATTCAACGCTTACAAAAAAATTCACGCAATAATCCGAACGTCCAGTATCGAATTATGTATATCAATTTAAAATCATAAATTGAATAGCGTGTAATTAATAATAATTTTACGAATACATTTTTTCTACATAGAATATTTAGAACAATTTCACTACGATTTTTTTTTCTTTTCCTGAAAATTTACAATTTTTGTACTCGTGTGATTTTTGACGACTCGCAGAAACCACCTCGGGCTGAGTTATCGGAAATACAATTACTACTCAGTAAAAATGGATTGATAGTTTTTTCTTGCTACGTCCCCGTTCAGCGCTTGCAAAAACGTCCACGTAATAATCCGACCGACCAGTATCGAGTTAAACATGTCTATGTAAAATCATAAATTAAATACCGTTTAATTAATGATAATTTCACGAGTAAATTTACAAGGGGCCTGCGTGAGAGTTTTAACACGCGAGAATCTCGGATAATCGGGAGTCGACCGACGCGTTCTCAAACCCCAAGAGAAACCGTGTAACTGTGCGAGCCTTCCGTGCCTCGCCGGAATTTTCGTGACTTGCCGAGAGAATCCGGACGCGTGCGATCCACTTCCAACTAAGCTTCATCTTAATGTGCGCATCCTTCTCGTGGTTATATATTGTATTATTGCGTCCTGGAATCTCAACTGCTGTGTCAATAATTGGGGGCTTTTTAGACCACATATTTACTGTTTAGCAAGTTTACTTTTTCCGTTCAGCATCGAATAGGGGAGAACGGAAATTATAATTTAAAAATATCGTAATTTTAAAAATTATCATTTCTAAAATTATAATTCAAACAATTTTTAATTTAAAAAATGTAAATTTTAGGAATTTTAGTTTTACAAATGTTAGTTTCAAAAATTGTAATCTTCAAAACTTTCGTTTTAAAACGCGATTTCGTCCGGCTCGCCGTGACGCAACGTCAATGAAATAATTGTAATGTTAACGAATTAACGATTCATCCGCACACATGAGAATCGCCGACGGTCTGACCGGGTAGAAACCTTTAACCGCGAGGGATACGTTAAAGTCCTTTTTTTCCGACCTTTATAAAATCATACAGCCGCTTCAACTCTCCGAACGACTCGTCGCTGGGATGTACAGAGGCACATGTATATAATACACTGTGTGTATATATATATATATATATATACACATGCACACAGAGTGTACAGAATAATGCTATAATACTCGAAGTGAAGTGAGAGGATACAAGCGAACCGATCGGCAAGGAAAGAACAAGAGAGAGAACCGAGATAACTCTTCGGGGTCAGAGGTCAGTCCCGCTCCGAAGTTGGCCGTCTCGGCGCTCTCCTCTCCTCTCCTCGACGAAGACTCGGTTGGCGGATTCAGTACCGACAAAATCCCGTGCAACATCGACCGAGCGCGCGCGCGCGCGCCCGAGTGTACCTCTAGTATCCCTCGAGAGCTCGTTCCACTGTTTCGATCTTGCTGCATGTTATTCAGCTCGGTAAGAGGGCTACACTATACGTTTCTTCGAGAGACTTTATATCCGGCTTACCCGGACCTAGAAAATCATTTTTTGTTGTGTTGTAATTAAGCAATTGATTTTTATTCGTGGAGATAAAATAGCTGTCTCTCTATAATCGTCGAGAGGCGAATCGAGCTTCGGCTGTTTAAGCAGGTCCTTGAGATTTACTTAAAACAGCGGAATAACAGCGGAATATTCACTTCGCATAAAGTTTCGGAGAAAGGAGAGGGAATTGCGAACACTTCTGGATGATATAAAAATCTGAAAAAAAAATAAGAGTGTTAATAATAATAATAAATCCAAAATGTTATTAACAAATTCATGAAAAATACAATTGTTCTGCAAATCTTCCGGAAACCTAATTTTTTTTTTTTAAATAGAAATTATTCGTTCACTTTTCTGAATACGTATGAATTTTTTCAGATTTTCAAATAGACTGATTTTTTTTTTATATGGGAAATGTAATGTAGTTACAAAATTGAAGTAAATTTAAAAACCGGAAAAAATTCATACGTACTTTGAAAAATGAAGGAATCATTTTCAAATGTTAATTCATCTATTTTCCTTTACAGGATTGGCACATTTACGTTATCCACCATTCACAACTTTACCAGAAAACATCTCTGCCATAACACAACTCTACCAAAATCTCTACCAGAATGTAAATAAACTCTGCCAGAATCAAAATAAAACTCTACCGGCATTTAACGCTTTATAGGTCACAATTCTATCCTCACTCTGTTACACTAAGAAAAAGGATAGTGTTTCCTACTAGAATAGTTTCCAGCGGGGAACTATATAAATGTGTTCTATATAAATAGTTTCTGATAGAATATATTCAATTCGTTTAACTATAATAATGGTTGCAACGATGATTTGTTGTCATTGTCGTAACAATACAATGAAGACGATCGTCTTGGGAACTATTTTTTTATCGCAAAAAGTCAGTATCGTTGCTTTTACTATGTAATTTTTTTTCTCAGTGTAGCTCTGTTTCGGTACGTTTTCGGGCGGTGTGACTTACAAAGGGTTAAATAAAACTACCGGAATAACAAGGCTAGCTGCACAGTAAAAATAATTTCGCACAATCGGAATACGAAGTTTCGTAAAAAGTAATGTTGTTAAAAAAAGTAACAAACTCGCTTGTCAAAGTTTGAATATAACAAACCTGTCCTTTCATCTCCCGCATCGGTGACAATTTTAGTTGGTACTTTTTTTTTTTGTAAAACTAGAAACCGGATGGTGGGATCGGAAAATTAACAAATAAAAAATTGTCGACGTTTGTTGACAATAAATTGTTGTAAAAAGTACAAATATTTTTTTACTGTGTGCTATCCTTATTCACATTCCGGTAGAGTTTTATTTCAATTCCGGTAGAGTTTTTTTTTACTTTCTGGTAGAGATTTTTGTAGAGTTCTAATAGGGTAGAGTCGTTATCCGGCAGCCTCGTTGTCTAGTAGAGTAGGTGAATGGTAGAGACGCGAATGTGCCATAGGATTACCTTTTTTTTTTTTTTTTTTTTTGCGAGTACATAAAATAGCCAAGTTATTTACGATCTTTCGAGACTTGATTCGAGCTTCCACCGCGTTATATCACAACCGAGAAAGAAAATATTTTCGTCGTCTGTTTATTATCTCCCATTCCAGCCGGTGGTGAGAAAAATTGGAAAGGCGGTTTTGCGCCGCCCGCAAGTATGATGTCGCCGGCGCGAGAGATCCGCGCTTCGAGCATTCGAGGGAGCATTTCGAGAGCTAGCTCAAGAGCCTCACTTTTAAGTTAATAACGCAATTACTGACTGCCGCAAGGGAATCCGCGCTTGCCGCGATCCTTGAATGCGCGCGGACCCAAGAATATAGGTATATACATATATATATATATGTATATCTACGTCGGTAGGCATTCATCCGCCTCTCTTTTGCCTTGCCGCAAAACATCTCCCCTCCCTTCGTCCCTCCGAGCTTTGTCCGTCTCTTTTCCATTTATTTCCCTTCGCGTATAGACATTTCTCTCGTCTAAATCGCTCGCCGCCTCCTTTCGGCTTTCGTACGACGGCATCAACGTCGAACGTTTGTGTAGATAATTATAGATCTAGCGCAAACGGAGAGTGGTCAACTTACGTAGAAAAACGTTGAATTTTTTTTTTTTTTTTTTTATTCCTTTAAAATGATTTTTAGATTATAAATAAAAGGGACGCGTGCTTCTTCGGGAGAACGTAAGGTAAATGCTCCTATTTGTGACAGTGCGCCTATTAGTGGCAGGTTTGCGACGTTATGCCTTATAACAACGTATGTAGCAAGCGCAAGCGCGTAGACACTTCAGCAATTATTTTTTAAAACAAAAATTATCCTTGGTATTTCGTTTGTTTAACACAACAGTCTAAAGATTCTAAATCATCGACGTGAGGAATGTAAATTAGTTTTTCACTCGAGTATTCGTCTTCACTGTGAGAAGAAGCAGGCCATTAATAGGTTGGTTAAGGACTCAGCGATTTTCTAAGTAGTCGTATTACACGTAATTATTTATTAGCTGAATAAAAATGTCAGTATTATGTTCACATAAGCCTCGAATAGGATATTGACGATTGAAGAATATTTTGGGATTATTGTTTATCCAAAATATCTGGTGGCACCGGATTAGGAACATAAGAAATGTGTGTAGTTCCTACTAGTGGCCAACTGAGCGCCATTCTGAGTATAGGTTTAAAATTATTTAAAAAAAATTGAAAAAGAATATTTAAAGAAGATTGAATGCATTAAAAACATTTATTTATCGTCCATTTAGATTTATAATCACGATACAACTGAGACAAGCTTGAGTTATAGACGATTGTCTGTAACTCAAGAAATCTCTTGACTCGACACCCGGTGGCCACTAATATGTACAACGAGCGGCCACAAATGGGTGCAAGTCAGTGTTTGTGTTGCCACTAATAGGAGCAATGCCATTAACTTATTCTTTTAATCATATCTCTGAAGGGAAAATAGGTAATTAGTTACATTGGGAGATTTTTGGTTAGCTAAAAGTGTCCTCTCGACGATAAATCCCATTTCAATTACCATATACGTATATTTGTGTGAATATTTTCTTTGTTCTGTGGCGTCATTCTTAAGGTGCCTCTAATAGGAGCGTTTGCCTCAATCCGCCTCGGGGACGGCGCGGAGGATTTTACTTGTCGGGCATTCCAGTGGTCGCTTCCGAAACGACTTCACAGATACAAACGAGAGTTTCACTGTTTTTCTGATGCGCTATTACAGCTATTTTTATTTTGAAGTTATTTACTTTGAAAAAAAAAAGAACACGCGGATTTCTATTCTAGATTCATTCGTAGAGCAAAAATTAGGATTTGTAGATTATTTATTATCTTTATAAATAAAAGGGACGCCTGGTTGTTCTGGAGAACGTAATACGCCTCGGGTACGGCGCGGAGGATTTTACTTGTCGCTCTTCCGAAACGGCTTCACAGATACAAACGAGAATTTCCCTTTTTTTGTGAGGCGCTGTTACAGCTATTTTTATTTTGTAGTTATTTATTTTGAAAAAAAAAAGAACACGCGGATTTCTGTTCTAGGTTTATTCGTAGAGCAAAAATTAGGATTTGTAGATTATTTATTATCTTTATAAATAAAAGGGACGCCTGGTTGTTCTGGAGAACGTAATACGCCTCGGGTACGGCGCGGAGGATTTTACTTGTCGCTCTTCCGAAAGGGGTTCACAGATACAAACGAGAATTTCCCTTTTTTTGTGAGGCGCTGTTACAGCTATTTTTATTTTGAAGTTATTTATTTTGAAAAAAAAAGAACACGCGGATTTCTGTTCTAGATTTATTCGTAGAGCAAAAATTATGATTTGTAGATTATTTATTATCTTTATAAATAAAAGGGACGCGTGGTTTTTATGGAGAACGTAATACGCCTCGGGTACGGCGCGGAGGATTTTACTTGTCGCGCATTCCAGTGGTCGCTTCCGAAACGACTCCACAGATACAAACGAGGATTTCATTGTTTTTCTGAGGCGCTGTTACAGCTATTTTTATTTTGAAACAAAAAAATGACTACGTGGATTTGTTGTTCTAGATTTATTAGTAGAGCGAAATTGTGAATCTTTAAACGTCAAGTGCTCTACAAAAATTTTGCACTTCTAGATCGAGATCTCGGAAACTGAATGTCGAGTACTCTCAAGGTCCGACGACATCGGTTCATCTTACATATAACCGATTTCGGCAATAATCGAGATTAAATAAAATAAAAAATAATATGTGACAAATTTAGCATCTTTAAACGTTTGGAGTTTCTTACAAAAATTTGATACCTCTATATCGAAATCTCGGAAATTGACTGTCGAATACCCTGAAAAGGTCTGACGAAATCGCTTCACCTTATATGTAACTGATTTTACGCAACAACCAAGATGAACAAAAAATTGCTAGACCACAAACTTCGCATCTTTGAATGTTAAAACTCCTTCACAACAATATTGTCCCTCTACATCGAAGTCTCACAAATTGTCTGTCGAATACCCTCGAAAGGTTCCACGGAATCGATTCAACTTACGTGTAACCGATTTTAGAAGTAAACGATAGAAAAAAAAAAAAATTCTAGACCGAGAATTCTGCATCTTTAAACCTTGAAACTTCTTTACAAAAATGTGTTACTTGTACTTGGAATCGATTCAACTTACATGAAACCGATTTTGGCAATAATCGACTAAGAAAAAAAAAAAAGAAAAAAATTGAGCATGTATCGCCGCCGGCTAAAACTCGAGCTAACGGGTAGTTCCGTATGGTTCCCACGGTGGAGTACCTACGAATACAGTATATCCCATATCTCTCAGTTCAGGGTGCTCGAAGGATCTCCGTATGCTCCGAAGTAGAAGTTACAAGCTGCCGACGAAGAAGTGGAAGAGAAAGAAGAAGAAGACGAAGGAGAAGAAGGCGAAGGAGAAGAAGAGAAAGAAGAGAACGAAGGAGAAGAGAAAGACGAAGAAGAAGATGAAGTGGATCTCCAGTTGTGTGGAGGGATGCAGTGAGAGAGTTAACCGATCGTGACTAATGCCAGCCGTGAAACAGTTCGCTTTACAGAAGAGTCGAGGAAAGGATCTATCGATACGGACTCTGCGAGAGAGATCCGACGTGAGTCGAGATCGATCGACATATTTCACGTTACCTAATAGCGCGCGGAACTCTCGAATCCCCTCGGCTAAAACTCTCCGCCAAGCTCGGTACAAAGACGATGAGAATGCTAGTTGCTCTTGTCAAAATAATGAAGCCGAAGCTCATACCAACCTGGCGAATCTCTCCTTGTCCTGGACGTTCTCGTCGTCTATTCTTCTGTACTTGAGCCCACTCGGGTCGTCCTCGTCCGACCTGAAAATTAAAGACAAACAAAATCTTAGTGCAATTATCGAAGCAAAGATAAATAAGATTGAGAATATGAAAGGCTTGGCCAAAGTAATCTCTTCGTATCTCGTGGAGCGGTAATTATTAATCGTATGGAGACACTGATGGATCGTTCGAACTTGGGGCAATTTTTGGTTATGGACTTGTGCAATGGTAACCCGCTCCATTAAGGAGGTTGGAGCGGTTCGCACTACTAGGCAAATCCAAGTCACATTTTTAAAGTCGTTTATGCAAACTTTAACGCATCCATTGATTTATTGATCTAATCAATAATCTATTGATTAATCAATAAATCAATGAATCAATAATCTATTGATCTATTGATTATGGAGGATGGTTATTTGCATTACAGTGGATGTCCTTGACATAGAAAAAGATGAATTGCAATGGATTTAGAAAAATATTAACCGGTTTGTGCTAATTGTCAAAAAAGTGCATATACGTTCAATTTTTTAAAAGAACAATTCGTAATTTTTTCTCTATTTTGATCTATCACCGCTCATTCTCTTCCTCGAACGATGCTCTGCGAATTCACCGGCTTGATATTCAATAATATTTTCCGTTAAAAAATTAGACAAGTTTGTTTATCAAGGAACTTCGTCGATGGGTAAACAAAAGGCTGTAATTTTCATACAGAAATTACCATCGAATATCTAGATGGTGAATTCGCAAAGCATCTTTCAAGGAAGAGAAATGAGCCGTGAATGAGCCACGATACATTAAAATCAAGCGTAAATTACGGATTCTTTTTTGAAAAAAAAAAAAAAAAAAAAAAAAAAAAAAAAACGGAGCGAATATGTGCGGTTTCAATAATTAGCACAAATCAGTCAATGTTTTTGCAAATCCATTGAAAATTATGTTCTTCTGAGTTATAGACATCCACCCTAACACAAACAACCATCCACTGTAATTAAAGGATGCGTAAAAGTTTGTATAAACTATTTTTAAAAATACAGCACTCATTTGACTAATGGGAAGCGTTTCAACCTCCTTAATGAAGCGGATTAGCATTACCCAAGTCCATAACAAAAATTGCACCAAGTTCCAACAACCCATTAGTGTCTCCTTACAGGAATTATCAACATTTACAGCTACAACAGCTTGGTACAATTATCGAAGCGAAGATAAATAAGATTACGAATAAGAAAGGCGTATCTTTCAGGCTCGTCCAGAGTAAACCCTTAGGATTTAATGGAGCGGTAATGGAGCGTGTTATAGCATTACACAAGTCCGTAACAAAAATCGCAGCACGTTCAAGCGACCCATCAGTGTCTACTTGCAACGATTATTAATATTTACAGCTACAAAAGGTCGATCTCGACCAGGAAAAAAATTTAAGCACCTCCCTTACAAATTAAGCGTTCGATGAATAAACTTTTAAAATAAATGGACCATTACACAAGTCCACAACAAAAGTTGCACGAAGTTCGAACGACGCATCAGTGTCTCCTTAGAGCTATTATTAATATTTATAGCTAGAAAATCTTGGTACATATATCGAAGCAAAGATGAATAAATATTAGGAAAATTAAGAATAAGAAAGGCGTATATTTCAGGCTCGGCCAGAGTAGGCCTTCGGATTTAATGGAGTGTGTTATAGTATTCTATACCATTGTGTAATGGTTTAATATAATATACCATTGCACAAATTCATAAAAAATAAATGTGATTTTTCGATGTTTTGAAACATTCTGAACACGTTTTCATTAAAATCTCAAAAAAAAATGTTTTTTCTTCAACATAACAAAGCTTCCTCTATGAGGAAGCAAAAATTGCACCAAACCCGACCGAGCCATCAGTGTCTTCTTGCGTCGATTATTAATATTTACAGCTACAAAAGTCTCACTCTCAGACGAGAAAAAAGAGCGAGCATCTGCCTTGCACATAAAGCGTCCAATAAATAAACGGTAAATAACAAAATCGACCGTCAGTGGCGAAGATTTATTTCTCCGCTTCTCGCTCAGGCCGACAAGAGACTCCCCGGGATTTAATGGAGTGGTAACGGAGCGGGTTTCCATTACAGAAGCCCATAACAAAAATTTCACCAAGTTCGAACGACTCAGTGGCTCCCCAGAATCCTCCCCAGAATTGAATTCAAGCTCCAACATAGCAGCTTTCCTCTTCCATAAAGAAAAGTCCACAAAAAAAAAAAAAAAAAAAAAAAAATCGCCCCAACTTCTAACGACCCATGTCTCTCTCCCCTCGCGCCCCTTATCAATATTTACACCAACAAAAACTGCAATCCCCTTACAAATTAATCGTCCGACAAAACACCGAATAAAAAAAAAAAAAAAAAAAAAAAAAAAAAAAAAAAAAATGGACGCTCAGTGACGAAGATTCATTTCTCCGCTTCCCGCTTCAACCCGACGGGCACCAAAGCGGTTCCGTCCTTCCCCTGCGATCGTAAATCCGTCACCGATCGTGGCCCGCCGGCGCAACGGCAGTCGCCTCATTACCGCCGAACGTTTCTACCGGCGCGGGGGCTTGGATTTAAGTATACGGAAATTATGCCGAAGCATATAGTAGCGTATGCGCCGCGCTGCGCACACACACGCACACTGTAACCCTCTCCGTACTGTTACACACGAAAGTCTCGGCGCGCGCGCGCGCGCGCGCGGGAGAAAAGAAACTCCGCGAGAACTCCGCCGAGAAGAAGAAGAAGAAGAAGAAGAAGAAGAAGAAGCGGAGAGAGGGCCGAAGAGCGATAGGCAAGGTCCAGCGAGATGCGGTCCCGGTGTACCATAGACGCGGGTGATGCACGGTTCTGACCCTGAAGCGAAAGAGAGCTCGCCGTACGGAGATCCCATACTGTTCTCTCCGGGCACCGAGAAACCTCCACCTCCTCCTCTTCTCTTCTCTTCTCTTCGTCCTCATCGTGTGGACCTCAAACGTCGGCCGGTGCACAACGGGCAGACTCTCGCGGAGAGCGCGGGGGGGGGGGGGGGGGAGAGAGACGGAGAACGAGAGACCCTTAAAGCCATAGTGGGGGTGTAGAAATAAAGTCCCCGCGCTCGCGGAGCGAACGAACCGGCGTATCCGGGTGTATCGCGGAGAGCGCGAGTCAGAGCTTCTCTCGTTTTAGCTTCACCCGCTCGGCGCGGTACCTCGCGCCGATGGGGGAGGGAAGAATAAAAAAAAAAACCTCGAGATGGACTCCTCGATTTTAATAACAATAATAACAATAATAACAATAATAACAATAACAATAATAATAATAATAATAATAATAATAATAATAATAATAATAATAATAATAATAATAATAATAAAGTTAAAAAGTAAGGTCGAGAAGGGAAAGAATGTTGACGATAGTCGCAAAATCATGAACGCTAGTTCGTCTTGTGGGTTTTTTTTATGTCTTGTTGTAGCGTGCGATTTGGTTGTTTCTCTCGGGATTGCATTGGCGATGTGAGAATACAATATTTATGCTCGGATTCGCGGAGCGCGAGTCGGAGCTTCCCTCGTTTTAGCTTCACTCGCTCGGCGCGGAGCCTCGCGCCGAAGAGGGAGGGAAGAAAAAAAAACTTCAAGATAAACTCCTCGAACTTAAAGATAAACAAAAATGACAATAAAAAAATTAATTGAAATAAAAAAGTCGTCGAGGAAATTGGTAATTTACGATACTAGTGCGATAAAACGTTTTTCTGACGAGTGTGACTTTGCAGCACGAGCCGAAGACGAGTGTTACAATCACATGAGCTAAGAAAAAGTTTTTCGCTCGCAAGGTGTGAAAATGGAGATTTCGCGCACGCGAAGCATGCGTAAAACTGCAATTTTTCGCACCGAGTGTAATAACAGTATATTATGCCTCAAGGGAGGAAAGTGCGTTTTTTTTTACCGAGGGTGAAGTTTGATGCACTTCCTCCCGAGTGGCTATTTCTTGCCCGAGTGTGCTAAAGAGTGGCCACATTTCTATGCCTGCAATGGGAATGGAAAGTGACCCGCTCCACTACTTTTCGGCCCTTGGGCGGTAAAGTAGCTACTTTTCCGCCCGCTGCGTTACTTTTCGGCCCGCTGCGATACTTTTCGGCCCGCTGTGTTACTTTTCGGCCCGCTGGTCAAGAATCGACCACTTTTCGCCGCCGTTGCATGCATGCAATGTGGAGTTTTTAACGTAGACGGGCAAAAAGTAATTTACGATACTAGTGCGATAAAAGTTTTTCCGACGACTGTGAGCAGCACGAAACGATGGCGAGTGTCGCAATCGCGCGAGTCAAGAAAGTGTCTTTCGCCTCGAGTCTCGTACCAAACAATTATTTCACAAGGTGCGAAAAGGAGTTTTTTCACACGCGTGTCTAAAATTGCCATTTTCGCACCGAGCGAAGTAAACGAAGTTGGGGACACTCGCAAGACCACGAATGCGAGTTAGTTCCCTCCTTTTTTCCTCTCCAGTACCGCTATTTGTTTCTATCTCGCAGGATCGGCTTGGCAATGTAACAATACAACGCATTTATGCCGGATGAATCGCGAAGAGCGAGTCCGAGCTTCTCGCGTTTTAGAGCTTAACCCGCTCGGCTCGGCGCGGAGTCTCGCGCCGAACGAGGGAAGAAAAAAAAAAACATTCCAGAAAAGAACTCCTCGACCTTAAAAAAAAAAAAAAAAAAAAAAAAAAAAAAAAAAAAAAAAAAAAAAAAAAAAAAAAACAGAACAAAAAAAGGGTCGAAGAGGGAAAGGAAGTTGGCGATACTCGCAAAATCATGAATGCGAGTTCGCTCTCGTTCCTTTTTTTTTTTACCTGCCCAGTTATACCGTGCGATTTGTTTCTTTCTCTCCGCATCGGGTTCGCTATGTAACAATACAATGTATTTATGCCGGATGATTTACATTCAATGCTCCGGGCACGTATGGGCAAGAGAGCTTCGAGTGAATCGATCGAGGGAGATCTCGAAGGTGAAATCCGTAGGTGTGTGGTAAAGCGCATACATATATAAATATATAGACATATGTGTGTGCACATCGACCGGTGGTAATCCTATGGGCGTAACTCCATTGTTTAACCCTCGACGTTACGCCCTTTTGATTCCCGGGCCTCGTTATGTGTTTTTTGGATTCGAGACACGAAGAGGCTGACTTCGCAACTGAGTGAGACGAGTCGTTGGGAAATAAATCGCTCGTTCGTTGCGGATCGTTGGTATAATGAATGAGAATAGGCGCTGTGTTGATAGTGAGGAAGATACATTCGACCGATGGGTCAGGTAGACGGGACGGAGACGCGCCGGAGGTACCGTTTTGTTTTTCGTGATCGAGATGAGATTATCTTGCTTCTCACTGCGAGGAGTGAGGAGGAAATCAAAAAGAGGCGAATCTCTGGGACGAGAGAGAGAGAGAGAGAGGGGGGGGGGGGAAGGAACACGCGACTCGGTCGCCGGCGCCCGGGTCGTCCGATAGCCTCCGGCTAACCGGTGGCGCTTGGGCTCTTTTTTTTTCGTTTTAATCCTCTCTTTTTTTCTTCCGTGACTTTTACTTTTTTTTATATAGTTTTTTTTTATTCGCGTTTTTTTTTTTTTTTTTTTTTTTTTTCATTCAAGCTCGCGGGACGCACAGTCACGACTTGACCCTGTGCTGGTTAGAGCGTTTCTCCTCGGAGTCTCTTCGAGTTTCTTTTTTTTTTTGTTTTGTTTTATTTTTTGTGAAGAAGAGATGATTCACAGGACGGAAGATGAATGAGGGGCGGGGGTGTTTAAGTTTTGCAGTAAACTTAGTACTTTTGGAACTTTTGGGACCGGCGAGAGCTGAGAGAATCGAGAGAGCTGGGATTAATTGTTCGGTCGGCAAAGAAAACTGTGCGGTATCGCGGCTTGTCCGAGGTAATGTGGGGAGAGCGTCGGATAAGTGAAATCTCGAATATGGTGAATGAGTTTTATACCTGAATATAATCTGGCGACCAAAGACTAATCGGTGTGTTGATTGTTAATTTTCGAATGAAATGATTGAATATATTTTTTGTTTAGTTTTATATTAAGATGCGATCTGGTGATATTATTATAATTGTAGACACTTTCGCTGTGTACTGATTTATT
Source organism: Amblyjoppa fuscipennis (assembly GCA_963575735.1). Taxonomy (NCBI): domain Eukaryota; kingdom Metazoa; phylum Arthropoda; class Insecta; order Hymenoptera; family Ichneumonidae; genus Amblyjoppa; species Amblyjoppa fuscipennis. The sequence continues at coordinate 10,670,805 of OY754494.1, read as the reverse complement.
TTTATTGTTTTATCTAGTGAAAGGGTTTGTCGCGTAAACTAATTAAATAAATAAATAAGAATGATAACAGAATTACTCCGCGCACGGGTTTTGTTGTTTTAGCCATTTTACCCGAGTTTTTCGTATTGTTCGAGCCTCCATCTCGGTTAATCCTTTGAAAGGTTTGTCACAAGTGACACACCTCTTTGAATTCGGAAAAGATGCATTAATAATCAACCGATGTATTTAGAACATTATACTTGGAACTTTATACTTGCAGCTTTATACTTGGAACTTTATATTTGGAACTTTATACTTGGAACTTTATATTTGAAACTTTATACTTGGAACTTTATATTTGAAACTTTATACTTGGAACTGTATACTTAGAACTTTATACTTGAAACTTTATATTTCGAACTATATACTTGGAACTTTACACTTGGAACTTTACATTTGGAACTTTATACTTGGAACTTTACATTTGGAACTTTATATTTGGAACTTTATACTTGGAACCGTATACTTGGAACTTTATACTTGAAACTTTATATTTCGAACTATATACTTGGAACTTTATACTTGGAACTTTACATTTGGAACTTTATATTTGGAACTTTATACTGTAAAGAAACAATGTATGCTTCAAAGGGTTAACGTGGAGGGCTCGGACGAGTTGGGTGTAAAAACTTTTCGATAAAGCCGCTGATAACTGGCGGCGCGATAGCTAAAAACTTCTTCACAAAGAAAAAGACAACGCGCCAATGCTGTTTCGTCGGCATCGTTCCACCATTTTGGACAACCACATTTGCGCAACGAAATTCCAATTAGCAATCTAACGCCGCCGTCGCGAGGTATATACTGACGTAACTCTCCTCTTTTATTTCTTTATCGCTGAGCATTTCTGCTCAAAAGTGAATCAGCGTCTCCTCAACTGTCCGATAAAGCCGCTGATGACTCGTGGCGTGATGGATAAAAACTTCTTCGCAAAGAAGAAGAAGAAGATCGCGCGCCAGTGCTGTTTCGTTGGCATAGCTCGACCGTTTTCGACATCTGCATTCGCGCAACGAAATTCCAATTAGCAATCTAAACGTCGCCGTGGCCGAGGAATACACTGACGTAATGATTTTCATTTGTTATTTTATCGCAGAGCTTTTTTTTGCTGAAAAGTGCATCAGCGTGTCTTGTCAACTGTCGATAAATCCGCTGATAACTCGCGTCGCGATGGTTAAAAACTTCTCCACAAAAGACCAAGAAGACGAGAGGCCGATGGTTGTTTTGTCGGCAACTTATTCGACAGTTTTCGACATCGACATTCGCACAACGAAAATCCGATTAGGAATCTAACGCTGCCGTCGCCAAGGTGGATACTGACGTAATTTTTCTCTTTTCTTTCTTATGCTTCTTTTTTTTTTTAACGCTGCGCTTTTTCGCTCAAAAGTAAAAAAGCCGCTGATAACACGCGTCGCGATTGTTAAAAACCTTCACCACAAAAGAACAAGAAGACGACAACGCCGAAGCTGTTTCGTCGGCACAGTTCGACAGTTTTCGACATCCGCATTCGCGCAACGAAATTCCGATTAGGAATCTAACGCCGCCGTCGCCGTGGTATATACTGACGTAATTTTTCTCTTCTTCTTTTATTTTATATATATATATATATATATATATATTTTTATCATCGCTTCAGACATCGTCGACGCCGGGTAGCGTGGAAGTGTCCGTCGAGCATATTAAACGGCTCATAGAGAGCTCTATCGCGCACCATTGGTGGCTGAAGGGGCCCCGTTAGCCGAGCGTATATCCCGCCGAGGGGGGGGGCGGTCCATTGGGCCCTCCTTTCTTCCTTCCCTATCGGGCCCTCTCCCCCTCCTCGGCTGCTCCGTTCCTCTCGTGACTGCGTCGTTCATTCCAACCGATCGAGCTTCCGTCCACCTAAAACACATCTCCATCGGTCTCTGTCACTCGCACCGTGACCATTACTTTTTCAGCCCCATCGTAAACAAAATAATATACGCCGATGAGAGAGAGAGAGAACCGGAGTCATCAATGAGAATTTACAGTGGAGCCGATCGGCGAGGCGCATTGCTCAATGGTTCACCGCTGGAGTTATTCTCATTTGATTACGAAACTCGAGCCAATTTTGCCGCGGGTTTCGCCGATTGCGTCGTTGTCTCGGCCCGCTTCTGTCTCTACGAGCCGCTCTTATATACGTATATAGAATGTTTGCGTATATTTGCGGTCGTGCGTAAGTCCACGCGCCGTCGCGACTCTCCTCCCTCCCGCGGATAACTTTCGTCTACGACTTTGTCCACAGCTGGAAATAATCAATCGAATAATCACTTTTTTTTTTTTTTTTTTTTTTTTACCTTGCGCATGCATTTTTATTTGAGGCAGTCCTGTCGCTTGGTATACATTTCGCATGAGTTCGAGAAACATTAGATAAAATTGCACATACTAAAATGGTGTAAAAGTATCAAAAATTCATGCACATCAAAGGTACTGAACAGATCAATTTTGCACGATAATAATTCCAAACACGTTATTGACAAATTGATTTAAAAAAAAAATTTGTCAACAAATTTCACGGAACCCAACTTTTTTTTTTTTTTTTTTTTTAATGAAAATGATTGGTTCATTTTTCTGAATATGTATGAATTTTTCAGATTTTTAAATGTGCTTCGATTTTTTTTTGTTTTTTTTTTTTTGTATGAAAAAAAAAATGTTTGGAAAACAGAAAATTCAAAGTAAATTTGAAAAATCCGAAGAGATTCATATGTATTCAGAAAAATGAACGAATCATTTTCGTGATAGAAAGAAAATTAGCTTGTCCGCGTAATTTGTTGAACAATTAATTTTTTCATTAATTTTTTTTTAGTGACACTTTTAACCTCGTTATTATGCGAAATCAATATTTTCAGTACCATTAATGGGCATGAATTTTTTTTCAGATCTTTACACCATCGAGAATCATGTGCAATTTCATCTCACTTTCCTCGAACTTATGCGACATGAAATACCAAGCGACAGAGCTACCTTAAGTTTTTCTTCTCACTTTCGCTCGAAGACTTGTTACGTTTAAAAAAAAAAAAAATTATTTTGTCGTACGAGCTGATAGTTTCCTTTTCGCGAATAATGAATTTCCCGGCTGTTGTTGAAGTCCAGCCGGGAGGATGACGTAGGAAGATTGTGTAATAACGATCGACTGGCGTTACGGTCAGGTGATATCCCGTTTGTGGATATTCGCGTAACAATTCAGGCTGCAAATCTCCTATACGTGACGAATTCGCGAACGAGTGGGTTTTCGGTGAGGGAGTCGCGGGCGTGCGACGGACTCGCGAGGCGGACGGAAAGAGAAGGAGATTAGGGCGACGAAGGTTTGCGGTGCTATGCTGGACGGACAGGAGGCGATGCAACTGTTGTATTGCTGTCTGGTCCGGCTTCGCTGCCGCTGGGAAATTACAAGCTGCTCTCGTCCTGCCGTGGACACACGCGGGACATTTGTACGGGAGGCGCAGGTGAAATCTCCGTGCAAGGTCATGCTTCAGTAACTTCCGGTTTGAAAATCTCATTTTTTTTTTCGACCGGAAGTGACGTCACGTCGAAAAACACTTGAACTTCCAATTTTGAAATTTCATTTTTGACCGGAAGTAACGTTATTGTCGAAAAACACTTGAACTTCCAATTTTGAAATTTCATTTTTCGACCGTAAGTGACGTCATGTCGAAAAATACTTCAACTTTCCGATTTTGAAATTTCATTTTTTACCGGAAGTGACGTTATTGTCGAAAAATACTTCAACTTCTAGTTTTAAAATTTCATTTTTCGACCGGAAATGACGCCATATCGGACATACGGCAATTCCGGTTTGAAAATCTAATTTTTTCAACCGGAAATGACGTCATATCGGACATACGTCACTTCCGCTTTGTAAATCTCATTTTTTTTTCGACCGGAAGTGACGTCATGTTGAAAAATACTTCAACGCCTAGTTTTCAAATTTAATGTTTCTACCGGAAATGACGTCATATCGGACATACGTCACTTCCGCTTTGAAAAACCCATTTTTTCGAGCGGAAATTACGTCACGCGGAAAGTATCTCACTTCCGGCTCCAGCATGAAGATGTGCACCGAATTTATGACCGGTCATTTTTTTTGGTCTTGTGACCGTCACGTGACCGTCACATGACCGACCAAAAAAATGACGTCGACAAAAAATGACCAAAAAATAGCGCCACCACTTTCTACCGAAGCTCAACATAACGGCAAACACGTCATCGCCGCCATTTTCCAACCCCAAGCAATGCGGAAAAATTATAATTATTTAAACTTAAACTTGCCCATACTTTATTAATAGTAAATCAAACAATGTGCAAATGACGTTGACAGGTTGACTGTAATGAAATTTTGATTATTCAAATTCAAGCCTTTCCCGTTAAAAATCTGACGAAATGTATGATAAAAAAAAAAAAAATGACGGTCATTGCACATCTATAGCTCCAGCAATCTCGTTTTTCAACCGGAAGTAATATCGGGCAGGAAATACGTCACTCTCGGAATAATAATAATAATAATAAAAATAATAATAATAATAATAATAATAATAATAATAATAATAATAATATAATTCATTATTACCATACTGATATAATAATTACAACATTATTATTATTCCTATATTACATAGAATTATTATTGTGCGGCTAGTAGTACCGCTCGCGGTCAGTATTTGGATGGGTATTTACCGCCTAGCCGCGCGCTGGCTGGTGCATCGAACCGTGGAGTGGGAGGCAATTTTCTCGAATATTGGTGGTTACCCAGTAGGAACACCAGCCTCTGGGGAAAGGCCGTCTGTGTATGGTCAGGTTTTCCGCAGTTTGCCTGTGCCCTTCTGCTAATGCAACGCAGCATGCGGACAGAGGTGGGCAAACACCCTAAGCACTTGAAGTACGTACTGAAGTACCGAGTGTCGGGCAGTTCCTGAGTACACTGTTAAAAATGTTATGAAATTTACAACACGTTTAATACACAAAGTCATACGAAGTTATTTGTAGTTATATGTAGTTATATGAGGTTATTTATGTGAAGTATTTTAATTATAATAATTCAATCTTAAATGCAATAGATTTCTATTAAAATTACCGATTATGGCACTGAGAATTAAACGCATTCGTATATGAAAATTACGTTTACTATTACAATAATAACACAAGCAATATTGTTTTTAATATACCGGTAAGGCAATGTACTCTTACATACATGTCGATGAAATTTCACACACTGTATATGCATAAAACTTAATGTACATTTTATGAATTTGCAAACAGACATTTTTAACAGTGTAGTGACGTATTAATTAGTGGCAGAACTGAATTGCGGAAGTTCTGAGTTATCGGGCACTGACTCAGTACTTGATACTTCAATACCGTACTTCAAGTACTTCGTGCATTGGCCAGCTCTGTGAGAAAGTATAAGTCGGCTGAAGACGCAATGCGGGGAAAAAGGTGGGACGTGTAAAAAGGTAACGACCCCGCGTAGGGATGGAACGAGTAAATTTAAAAAATAGTGCATTACGACACTAGTGCGAGAAAAGTTTTTTTCGACGAGTGAGAGTTTGCAGCACGAGCCGATGACGAGTGTTGCAATATTTTTCCTTTCTCACGAGTATCGTACAAAATTTTACTTCACGAGATCTGAATATAGAGGGTTTGCTCCCGCGAAGCGTGCCCAAAACTGCTATTTTTCGCACCGAGCAATGTTGAGCGATATTTCACCGATAGTTGAAGATTTTACAAAAATTGTGTCGAAGATTCGTTCAGCGAATACTTTTTTTTTTATGTTATAAACAATGTTTTAAAGGGTTGCAGTCGGCTCCGAAAAAATGTGGCCGTCGGGTTTTAAGGTAGTACTAGCGGCCAGCCTGAGCCCACGTGAGTTTAGAATTGAGACAGAATTGCGAACACTTCTCGACGAGATAAAAATCTGAAAAAAATCAAGCATATGGAAGGTGCTGAAAAGATTGATTTTGCATAATAATAATTCCGAAAAGGTTATTAACAGATGAATGAAAAAAAAAAAAAAAATTGTTCAACAAATCCCCCGGCAACTTAGCTTTTTTTTCATATAAAAATACTTTTTTAATCTTTTTGAATATGTGTGCAATTTTTTCAGAATTTTGTCTAATTTTTGCAAATTACTTTTTTTATTAACTAAAAATGCGATTTTCAAAAATTACACGAAATTCCGAAAAAAAATCATACGTATTCAGAAAAATTAACAAATCGTTTTCGTAAAAAAAAAAAAGTTAGGTTGCCGGGTGATTTGTTGGGAAATGTTTTTTTTCGTTAATTTGTCAATAACATTTTGGAATTATTATTATGCAAGATTAATCTTTTCAGTACCTTCAATATGGTTGATTTTTTTTCCGATTTTTATCTCATCGACAAGTGTTCGCGATTCGTCTCTCAATCCTCTCTGAACTCACGTGGGCTCGGGCTGTCCGCTAGCACTACCTTAAGGTAGCTATGTCGCTTCGCGCTCATTATCCATAAGTTCGAGAAAAATAAGAGAAAATTGCATGTACTTCTCGATGGTATAAAATTCTGAAAAAAAAATCATGCATACTAAAGGTACTGAAAAGATTAATCGTGCATAATAATAATTTCAAAATATTATTAACAAATGAATCAAAAAATTATTGTCTAACAAATTATCCGGCAACATAACTTTTGTTTTTTTTATGAAAATGATTCGTTCATTTTTCTGAATACGCATGAATTTTTTTCAGATTTTTCAGTCAACTTCGATTTTTTTTTTTTTTATATGGAAAAAATGTGTGAAAAAACAAAAAAAAATCAAAATTGACTGACAAATCTGAAAAAAATTCATACGTTTTCAGAAAAAATTCATACGTTTTTTCAGAAAAATGAACGAATCATTTTCATCAAAGAAAAAAGTTGGTTTGCCCGATAATTTGTTAGAAAATTAATTTTTTGATTAATTTATTAATAACATTTTGAAATTATTATTATGCGAAATTAATCTTTTCAGTGTCTTTAATATGCATGAATTTTTTCAGATTTTCATACCGTCGAGAAGTACTTGCAATTTTCTCGGATTTTCCTCGAACTTATGCGAAATGAGCGCGAAGCGACATAGCTACCTTAAGTTCGGGAGTCGCATCGGCTTCGCGATAATAACGAGAGCGCCTTTACTCGCGTCGTGTTATAATGTTATGGCTCTGCAGAGTTGCTGATCTCGCATAAACGAATTCCGTAAACATAAGAGCGGTAGCACCGTGGACTGTGCGCATACGTATATATCGAGAGCGGCGCATGCACGAGCTCGGGCTGTCGACGTCGAGAGAGCCTCGACGATAACCACTGTGCGACCAACGTCATTACGTTTTATTGCTCTCCGTTTCTAATACACGAATATCTCGATTTAACGCTTTTCCACGCCGTTACACGTACTCGAGCTCGTAAAAATATGTTTCCTCGCGTATCTCGCCGAAGAATCCGGCAGCCAGTTGAAACTCGTGTTCCGAAACTTGGACTCTTACCGATTACTGTTACGTGTCTCGATAACAGTAAAACTACTTAAAAAAAAAAAAAAAACTCGAGCCAGGGTCATCGGAAAGGCGGATGCAAGGAACGATGGGGGAAAATCGCCGGTTCTTTCCCCGCGGACAACTCGAAGGAGGATCGACCATCAGAGGAAATCCAACTTAGGGCCTCGATTATTTTTAATGTGCTTTACACGAAGACTCTACGCATCTATTCTCGGAGTGTGAGCAATTTTGAACGCGTAGTTTATTTTTAATGCTATTTAGAAGTTTACTACTTTGACCGTATCGTCCTATATTATAAGATTGGTGTCGGTCGTTTCTGGGATAAAAGATCACTCATTTGCCGCTCGTCAAGCCAACTTAGAACTTTGAAAAACTAGATTCGAGTAAACGAAGCATCGAAGATTTTATGTAAAAAAAAAAAAAAAAAATGCGAAATCTGCACTTTAGCATGTGAACTCAATGATTTGTCGATGCAAAATTAATTTTGTCATGAACCGTAATATAAATTTAAAAATGCGCAAAAATTACGGACAATTCTTTGAAAAAACTAACCGAATATCTACGTTTTCGAAAATTAGCACAAAGTAGTCAACATTTTTGCATGTCCATTGCAAATAATCATCCACTATACCCTAAAAGTTCGTATAAACGACTTTAAAAATGCAACCTTAATTTGAACAGCATGAAGCGCTCCAACCTGCTGAACGGTAAACGGTAGCGTCATCGAAACGATCGAGGAAAACGCTGGTTTTTTCCCCGCCGATAACTCAATTGAAGTTTAACGATCGCAGTGGAGTCATCGGAAAGGGAGGAGCAACAAACGATGGATGAAAATCGTTGGTTTCTTCCCCGCCGATGATTGGATCGAAGTTTAACGATCCCAGTAGAGTCATCGGAAAGGTGGGTGTAAGAAGCGATGGAGGAAAATCGTCGGTTTTTTTTTCCCCGCCGATAACTCGATCGAAGTCGAACGATAGACAATAGCGGTGCAGGCGTAATGTTGCCGCGGGTATGAGACATTGCTGTTGCCTTTAGTGTTATCGAAACGATCGAGGAAAACGTTGGTTTTTTTTCCCCCATCGAAAACTCGATTGAAGTTTAACGATCGCAGTGGAGTCATCGGAAAGGGAGGAGCAACAAACGATGGATGAAACTCGTTGGTTTCTTCCCCGCCGATGATTCGATCGAAGTTTAACGACCCCAGTAGAGTCATCGGCAAGGCGGGTGTAAGAAGCGATGGAGGAAAATCGTCGGTTTTTTTTTTTCCCCCGCCGATAACTCGATCGAAGTCGAACGATAGACAATAGCGGTGCAGGCGTAATGTTGCCGCGGGTATGAGACATTGCTGTTGCCTTCACTGTTATCGAAACGATCGAGGAAAACGTTGGTTTTTTTTCCCCCATCGAAAACTCGGTTGAAGTTTAACGATCGCAGTGGAGTCATCGGAAAGGGAGGAGCAACAAACGATGGATGAAAATCGTTGGTTTCTTCCCCGCCGATGATTCGATCGAAGTTTAACGATCCCAGTAGAGTCATCGGCAAGGCGGGTGTAAGAAGCGATGGAGGAAAATCGTCGGTTTTTTTTTTTTCCCGCCGATAACTCGATCGAAGTCGAACGATAGACAATAGCGGTGCAAGCGTAATGTTGCCGCGGGTATGAGACATTGCTGTTGCCTTTAGTGTTATCGAAACGATCGAGGAAAACGCTGGTTTTTTCCCCGCCGATAACTCGATTGAAGTTTAACGATCGCAGTGGGGTCATCGGAAAGGGAGGAGCAACAAACGATGGATGAAAATCGTTGGTTTCTTCCCCGCCGATGATTCGATCGAAGTTTAACGACCCCAGTAGAGTCATCGGCAAGGCGGGAGTAAGAAGCGATGGAGGAAAATCGTCGGTTTTTTTTTTCCCCCGCCGATAACTCGATCGAAGTCGAACGATAGACAATAGCGGTGCAGGCGTAATGTTGCCGCGGGTATGAGACATTGCTGTTGCCTTCACTGTTCCAGGGTGGTGTGCCCTCGGTGAACTCTCGATTTCGATATGAGATCCAGAACCGGCCGGTCACGATTCGCGAACGACACAAAACCGGATGAGAAACGAGACGGGGCACGGTCGCACGCCGGGGCCCCCCTACAATGTACTATTACCACTATCTACGCTATATCCGCGCCGTAAGTACCGGCAGTCGTACCTATCATATTTATCATTCGGGCTTACAAAATAAATTCTCTCGTCAATTAATTTTCGTTGAGCTTTAAATTTACAACAATGTTCACGCCGCATACGGCTCGATGAAATCCTCGTTCGCCAATTACGCCGTGGGGCTTTTTGAAGAAAAAAGAAAAAGAAATTCGGCGTTTTCGCTACCAATGTGCGGGGTGTGTACTGCATACTGCACAACAATCCGAGATGTACGCGACACTTTTATCATATTTGGAAATGTTTTCGGTGCACAATTAACACACCGCAACATCGGATGAACAGCTACGATGAACTGCACAAGGAATGTGTCTTCAAAATTCGAAACCGATGCTTCGTTTTATCAGATAACATTGATTCAAAGATTTTACTTTCGGCATGTTCGAGTATAATTACGGAATTTCTTCGGGGCGTGATCGACACAACGCAATATCCGACGAACAGTTATGCTCACAACTGGATGCGTTGGAATACTTCAGTCCCAATTGTGTCAGACAATTGTCTTCGAAATGCTGAAGCAACGCTTCGTTTTTAAATAACATCGATTCAAAGACTTTTCTTCTGACATATTCGAGTTTATATGCGGAATTTTTGTCGTCACACGATTAACACACCGCAACATCTGCCGAACAGTTATGATCGTAACTGGACGCGTTGGAAAGCTTCAAATCCGAATTACATCGGAGAACTCTCTTGAAAATTTCGAACCAACGGTTCGTTCACAAATAACACCGATTCAAATATTCAACTTCCAACATATTCGACTTGGTAGCTTAGCCCTTAAATTTAATTCTTGCAATCACTTGCCGTCGTGACGCTGCCGCCTCTCTTCACAAGTCGGAATTTAACCGTTCCCAAATATACATATATTTACATATAGATTTCTCGATGAAATTTAATTGATATTTTTGTCGTTTTTTTTTCTCTTTTTTTTTCGTTACCTTCTTCGCTTGGACTGAGGGGAATCGCTTTGCGGCTGCTGAATATGATGTGGCGATAGATTGGGCCCGTAAGAGAGTGTCTGACTTCCGGGTAGGCCGGAGGGTCCCCCGGGTGGCTGACAATGCGACGTCTGCGACAGGGGAGGAAGCGGAGGCGGACCCAATTGGTAAGCTACCGACGCTACCGACGGCGGTGGCACGTAATGCGATGGGCCCGGCGGCCCGTGGCCCAGGCCTACCCCGTAGCCCGTGCTCCCCGTGCCGCCCCCGTACATACCGTTCCCCCCAGGATACTCTATCTTGACGGAGAATCCTTCTTCTAGAATTTTTTTTCCGTTTTTTTTTTGTTTTGTTTTGCCCCCTCCCTCCCAAAATTTATCTTACTATGTCTATTTCCAGTTTTCTTCTCTTTCTTTTCCTCTTCAAGTTTTTATATATCCTTTCCTGGGCTCTTCGCTCACTCTCTGCTTCTCGAATAAATTCCAATTTTTTTTTTTTTTTTTTTTTTTTTCTCCGGTAGGTAACTTCGACTATCGTTGCACCATTTTTTTTAGTATTACTATTATTTTTCCGTTTTTTTTCCTCCCAGTATATATCTTGCTATCTTTAGTTCCTTCTTTTCTTCAGCTTCGAGTTTTTTTTTTTTTAATATACTTTCTGGGTTCCGAGTTGACGAGTTTTTTTTTTTTTTCTGAAGTAATTCAAAATTTTCCGAGCGAGAAACTTCGACTATAGTCGCACTATTTTTATTGTCAATTTTTTTTCGTCCTCCCTCCCCTGAAATTGATCGAAATACATTTATTTTCTTCGTTTTTTGTCCTCTTCCAGTTTTTTTTTTTTTTTTGATACGTCCTCTCTCGGTTCTTCGTTCACTCGCTTCTTCCCCCGAGTAATTTCAAACCTTTTTCCGAGCGGGAAACTTCGACTATCGTCGCACTATTTTTATTGTCAATATTTTTTTGGTCCTCCCTCCTAAAATTTATCGAAATATATTTATTTCCTTTTTTATTTTCTCTTCCAGTTGTTGTTTTTTTTTATATATCCTTTCTCGTTTCTTCGTTCACTCGCTTCTTCCCGAGTAAATTGAAACTTTTTACGATCGAAAAACTTCGACTATCGTCGCACAATTTCTATTATTTTGTTAGCTTCAAAGACATATTCACCGTTCACCGAAAGTGAAAGAAAATGTTGGTCCATCGTGACTTATCTAAGAATATCTCGTCGTCGATGAACTGCACTCCGAAAAAAAAAAAAAAAAAAAAACAAAAATCGCGCACAAGACACCTCACAGGCCTCTTTATCGGCTGCGAACTATAACCGGCTGCTATTTCGGTTGAGTTTTGGAAAGTTTCGCATCGCCCCCGATAGGCAACGGGGGACACTTTCACGCTGTCGATTCGTATCATACATGCGTACACATGCACATACACATACGTACACATAAATATAAAAGCGATCGCGGAGGCGAACACTGCCAAGTAAAATCGCGCTCCTTTTTTTTTCGCAACTTTCGTCAAAATCCCAAAACAAATTCCACCGTCAAATTAAAAAAAAAAAAAAAATGATAATATCTTTTTTTCAATCAAATTCAAAAAGTATCCCTGCAGCAAATAATCCTCTCATCACCGAGCTGTCCCTTCCTCGGCCGCGCGACAGCTCTTCATTTTTCTTCGTGAAAATAATCCTCTCGCTTCTCGAACGGATTTCATTTTTTTTTTCTTTTCTCTCTCTCTCAATATTCTGCCCTCGTTTTTCTTCTTTTTTTTACTTATTTGATGAAAAAAAAAAAAAAAAAGAGTGGAATATTCCTTCACGGCGATGCTCGAGCGCACTCCTCGCTCCGTCGCAATCGGCGAGCGAATGCCGTCCCGCTGTGCAGAGTTCTCGGCACGCCACCCGCGCAACACGAGTTCTTCTTCCGCGCTCGTACCTCCGCGGGGGTCACGTGACGCGGGCAATCGGCGAGCCGAGGACGACGTCGAGGAAAAAATCGGCTTAGCGCCCGACTACAGCGACAATTACATTCGGCTCTCTGCAGCTATAACAACAACAATATTAACAATAAAAATACAACAACAATAAAACAAAACAAAACAAAAAATTAACCAAAGTGGTTGGTTTCGCGGTTTAAGCGCGCGAGATACCGCGCTCGAGTATCCTCCGCGACTCGTCACCACCCACGACTCGCCACTGACTGATTCCGCTATACACAGCCGCACATAATGCCCTGAGCTTGTCTCTCTCTCTCGCTCTCGCTCTCTCTCTCTCTCTCTTTCTCTCTCTCTCTCTCTTCTCCCACCACAGCGGTGAATGAACTGGACGAAGAAAATTTTCTTCGTTTCAAGTTTTTACTATCGAGACGTTTGGTTTTTCTTCTGTTTTTTTTTTCCTCTCCTTTCGATATAAATAATGATAACGCACGTTAGTGATTGTTATCGTTATCGTTGTTGCTGTTATTTTATTGTTTTTTTTTTTGTTTTTTGGAATGCTCGAGCGGAACCGGAGGGGGAAGAAATAGTTTCGGAGGCGAAGAAGAGGAAACACGTGCAGCGGCGAGCCTCGACTCTTGGAGACTTCAATGCTACGGGGGGACGACGACGACGAGCAACCGAGAGAGAATCTGACGGTGAACGTCGCGCGTCGCGTCGCGTTGTGTTTCTCTCTCAGCGTCGCTTCAAAAGTCGAATACCTGAGGTGGAAGTGCGCCACGGCTCACCGTATAGGCTTTACGAGCCGGCTGCGCGACACCTCGGGAATTTTCACAACGGGACAGGTTCATCGGGGACGACACAATGCCTCGGACGATTTGAGAAACCTGTCCCTTACCTTCGCGCCTTCGGACGGCAGGTACATTCTGAGACTGCGGGCCGAGGCGACGGGGGAATGACGGCATTGGTCTATATTGAAGATACATGTATATATATATATATATATATATATATATATATATATATATATATATATATATATATATATATATATATATATATATGTATATATATACTGTTAAAAGTTTCTGTTTGAAAATTCATAAAATGTATATGAAGTTTTATGCACATACAGTATATGAAATTTCATTGAGACGTACGCAAGAATATTGCGTTACCGGTATATTAAAAACAATATTATTTCTATAACATTTGTAATAATTTGTATATAAAATTCTAATTCACATACATTGTATTTGCATTTTAATAATTTGATCTTAAATGCAATTATTACAAATGTTATAGAAATAATATTGTTTTTAATATACCGGTAACGCAATATTCTTGCGTACGTCTCAATGAAATTTCATATACTGTATGTGCATAAAACTTCATATACATTTTATGAATTTTCAAACAGAAACTTTTAACAGTATATATATACATATATATATATATATATATATATATATATATATATATATATATATATATATATATATATATATATATATATATATATATATATATATATATATATATATATATATATATATATATATATATATATATATGTATATATATACTGTTAAAAGTTTCTGTTTGAAAATTCATAAAATGTATATGAAGTTTTATGCACATACAGTATATGAAATTTCATTGAGACGTACGCAAGAATATTGCGTTACCGGTATATTAAAAACAATATTATTTCTATAACATTTGTAATAATTGCATTTAAGATCAAATTATTAAAATGCAAATACAATGTATGTGAATTAGAATTTTATATACCGAGGTTGTATGTTTCATATAACTTTGTATGTTAAACGTGTTATAAATTTCATAACATTTTTAACAGTGTATATATGTATATAGAGCAGGTATATATTGTTTTCTTAATTGAAACTGTAATTTGGCTAATTTTTGGAACGAGATTTGGAGATTGAAATTCGAAGGGGGAATTGATTGTGCTTGATTAGTAGTAGTCGGAATTATTCATCTTCTAGATCTGCATGTTCAAGATCGAATGGAGTGGCTAAAGCGGAAAAAACAATTCTAATTTTTCTTCTTTCGAATTGTTTCTCTGCTGCGCAGTTGATATATTCTTATTTTCTGATTCTACTCTGAAAATTTGCGATGTCTGGTGTAAAGATTGTAAGTTCTATTCGATAAATTTTATTTTATTTTTGTGTAAATGTATCATAATCTCTGTATTTAATGATTAACAAATTTTACCCCTTAACAAACATTCCTCCTCCACAAAAATGGCAATCCTCGGAATTATTAATCTTAAGATTTTTCTGCATGTTCAAAATCGAAGGGACTGGATAAAGCGAAAAAAAAAAGATTCGAAAGTTTTTGTTCTGTTTTTTTTTTTTTTTTTGCTCTTCAATTGATATATTTGTATTTTAGTTTTGTATTGCAATTCGAAAATGTATCATTTATAGTCTGAAGATTCCATGTTCTATTCGATAAATTTCATTTTAGTTTCATTTTAGTTTTGTGTAAATTTATCATCATTTCTGTAATACCCGATAAAAAAAAAAGTTTATATCTCCAATAGACATTCCCTATCTGCAAACACAATTCACAATTTTTCGTTTGTCAATTTTCTTTGCTATTGGTTTTATAGTTTCAATATATGGTTGATTGGCAAATAAAAACATGATAAAATTGACGATAACAAACTTATAGCGGTCCGTTGAACCAGAATGGTTGGAGGACTACAAGTTTGGATAATAGCCAGTTTCCGGTCGAAGAGGATTCAAGTCAAGGACACTGGTTAGGATAGAAAACTTCCGTCGCAGCTAGTGTCGCAATAGATGCATCAGAGAGCTTCCCTAAAAAGTTGGCGAGTAACAAGACATTTTATCGAAATCTGGAAAGTCTCGAAATGCGATCAACATGTATGGCACTGCGAGTTTTGCATTGTTGTCGATTAAACGACCAAACGTGTCACAGAACGAGACTGAAATATTTAGAAGTCATTGTTCTAAACGCCATTCTAGAGATGGGCGCCGACTTCGTGGTCATTTTCTTTTTTTTGTCAATTGACTGTCACTTGACCGTCCATTGACAAACAAACAATAATAACAACATACCAATCTCGTCGAGCAAAAAAAAATTAATTTAGGATTCATTTTATAATATTGTTTGATCGATGAATTAATTAATCAAAAACGAAAATACGAATGATTACGAAATCAACGAGAGAAAAATTCGTTTAGAATCGACTTAGACTACTAAAAAGTAGACCAAATGTATAAGAGTTTATAGGAATTTACCAGAATTTATAAGAAAAAAGAAAATTGTAAGTCTGTTACGATGCAAATTTTATAAGTGTTACACTTCCTTTTTGTACGGTTTAATAATAAGAATAAAATCTGTGATAATAAAAAAAAAATCATGGTCAAATACCAACCAGATAGATGTTTTTCACTGTTTTTATCATATTTGTGTTCCCGAACAAAAGTGACAGTCAGGGCACAACAAATATTTTATGGAATAAAAAAAGACCATTATCAATTGTCAGTCATTTTTCGATCGATTGACGCTCACAAAAATAACCGTCACTGCATATCTCTATGCCATTTGTTCAAAACACCATTCATTTTAAACATCATTCGTCCTAAGCACCATTCGTCTTAAACATCATTCGTCCCAAACACCATCCATCCTAAACACCATTCATCCGAAACACCATTCATCCCAAACACCATTCATCCTAAACACCATTCGTCCTAAACACAATTCATCCTAAATACCATTCATCCTAAACACCATTTATCAGAAACAACATTCATTCTAAAAGCCATTTGTCCCAAACACCGTTCATCCTAAACACCATTCATCCCACACACCATTTGTCGTAGACCCCATTCATCCTAAACATCATTCATCCTAAACACCATTCATCCTAAAAACCATACATGCTAAAAGCCATTTGTCTCAAACAACATTCATCCTAAAAGCCATTTGTCCTAAACGCTATTCGTCCCAAACACCATTTGTCCCAAACACAATTCATCCTAAATGTTATTCATTCTAAACACCATTTGTCCCAAACGCCATTCATCCTAAAGACACACACAAAGACGATGCAGTCTCTTTAGTACGTGTAAAATTCTGTGTAGCGATTCAGATGTGAAGCTACAAAGAAGACTCGATCCTGTGAGCGTCTTTCCCTTCGACAGTATTCACAATAAATTATTCTCTACAAATAATCGATGTACTATGCAAAAACACTTACCCTATACTGCCAGCGCTGCGTTTTTGTGCCATTTTGGTTGGGTCGGACCCTGAAAAATGTCACACAGTTAAGTTAGAGTCGTACCATAGCCGTTGAGTGAATATTACGCACGTATCAATTGAGTCGGATAATTTCACCCATTGCCTAGTTATCGTCGATTTCAAAGACGTCGTGACGCCAAACCGGGTCACTCGACATTCCAAATGAAAATGAAATTTTTAACCACAGGTCGCACATACACTTATAGCAAGCTCAACGATCTAAACTTTGAAAATTATTGAATCGAAGTGGGATTCCGGCAATTGCGTGATTGCCGATGTAAACCGACGCGAGCACTCGAACAAAGTTACGAGGGAAATATTATTGTCGCGAGGATTTGAGCGGAATCAAAAGAAGAACAAAAAAATTATCCTCCCAACGTCAACGTCAAACTTTGGCATAAGAAACTCGACGTTTTTACCTGGCATGGAATGGGCGATCGACATTTCGATAGTAAACATTCAGATCAAATTTGTTCCCTTACACCTGTCGGACACGATAATATTCGTAATCGGGTCGAATATCAATACAGCGTTTCGCTCTATTATCTTTGACTCTCGCTGCAGTTTCAACGGAACTGGGTGTTTACACCGAGTAGTTTACGCCATTTTGAAGTTTTATTTGTGACCACCCCGTGGAGGGGGACCGAGAGCCGAGTAATTGGTCGACGAGAGGATTGGTGTGGTGTCGAACGTCACGATGCTGCCCTCTGTCGAACGACTACTGTTTCCCGAAGGTTATCTTACCGGCAATTTGTAGTCTCGTATCGTGGGGAATGTTCTCAAGTTTCGGAGCGCTGATTGGGCGATAGAAAAACTCTTGAGTTTTAATAAAGGTTTAAAAAAACCGACTCCGCACTATCGCTATCGACGTTCCATCGGGCGGCAATCCGAGGAACTGTCTCTGCCGAAGAAGTTGTCTCGAGGAGAAACAAAAACAATGAATAAAAGAAACATACTCGTCGTATTTTAATTCCATTTCGACATTGAGTAAAAAAAAAGTTTTGCGTTTAACGACGAAGTTTATTCAGCTCCAAATACTGCACTTCCGGGACGGATTCATGGGAGATCCCTGGGAACAATTGAAGGCCCTGCTGAAACTTTCCATGTTCGACAGGGCGCCGATTACTCTCAACGACGGAATACTGTGCTTATCTTTCGGTGCAAAGTTCTTGAGGTGTTCGTCAGAATCGTCCGCGCACCATATCTGCATAAGAAAAGCAGGAAATTGAGCAACATCGAAGAGTCGGTAATAATTCGCAGATTTATGAAGCGTTACTGCAAGATTAGAGTCGCTCACGTTCGCCAGCGAGAGGAAGAACAGCTGATCGTTCGTGTACGCCTCGTGTCTCGGTAGGGTGAAATCCTCGTTGCGTTTATCTTTTTGCCACTGCTCGTACGCAGAGTACGCAAGTTGAAAACCTATCGTATCCGCGATATTTTCGCCCAAAGCGTGTCGCCCGTCAGCCTGAAAAAACACGGTCGAACAAATACTTCGTCAACTTGTGCAGACACTTGGAAGAACATTCGTTCGATCGGCGCACAAGAGTGCGGCCTTCAGTAGCGGCCGATCGAATCGATTTTTTTTTTCCTCAAATTCGACGTTCAATCCTCACGTATATAGTCTCGTTGGCGCTCTCGTAAATCTTGTACTTGTTGAATTGCTCGACGAAACATTCGGTCCTGTTTATGTACTGCTCGATGACCTTATCGGTCCACCACTGATTGCTGTTTCCATTTTTATCGTACCGACGCCCTGTGAAAATCCGTCTCGATTATATCGCCGCGCGGGGATTATTTTTTTGGACAAAAATTTTACGAACCGTTGTCATCGAATCCGTGAGATATCTCGTGACCAATTATCGCTCCTATCGATCCATAATTCACGACCCTGTTCGAGTATTGAAAAAAAAAAAAAAAAAACTGGTGACTCGTGAAGATCTCTGTGATTAAGACGTGGTGAAACAGAGTCAGTCGGTAACAAAAACTGTAATGAACGGCATTCGGAGATGGTAGACATTTCGCGATAAAGCAAAGTATTGGCTGATGTAGAATTCGATACCGTGTCCGATGATACTTCGCTTTTACCTCAAATGTCGAACTCCTGTAAGTGATATTGATTCGAAAAATGCAATTATCTCTTATGCACTCTTATGTAATGTGGTACATTTTTCGAATCAATGCCATGTGAAAATTGTTGACATTTGGAGTAAAGGCGAATTATCATAGGGCGCGGTAAAAATTGTACATTTTTACCGAGCGAAAACAAAAAAAATTAAACATTTAATGCACAGGACCGGAAGTTTTAATGCAAAAACTGGTACATTAAATTTAATGTACAATTGTGATGAAAAATTAATGTACTTTTTCATTGAAATTAGCTATAAAAATTTAAGTACTTTTATAGTAAAATTAAAGTGAATTATTAAAAATAAAGTATTTCCAATGTTTTTGATACACGAACATGAATTTTTCATCACAATTGTATATGTAATTGAATGTTCCAGTTTTCGTTACCGACTGAGGCGCTGACGAAAGTCTGCTTCAGATTGCCTTAAAATAACATCACTTCGACGAAATAAAATTCCTGCGTCCATCTGTTATTGTCGAATTTACCGACAAGCTAGACCAAACATTTTGTTCACTCACTCGGGCCTTTGCGCATCGAAGAACGGTGTTCTAAGTATAGCTGCTGGAATTACTGTAAGAAAAGTTGTGGAAAAAAAAAATAATGAATTGTTACTCTGCAGAACACACGAAAGTATCTGACAAGCGCGACACTCACTCACGGCATTGGCCGCTATGTTGTAATAAGCGTTCGTCGTCGTCGGACTTATCGGCCACCTGCAACAGCAATCTCATATTTATACAAAAACGCCGATTCGCATGGTTGATTATTCTCTCAATCCTTCCCTTACTTGTTTCTTTCGGTGCTCGCGGAAAATCTCAATTTTCTGTGATTCTCCTGTTTAATAAATTTCCAGCGACAGAGGACATTGGCGAAGTAGGAGGGTCCAACCACAAGCTGAGTTAATATAAATAACCGATTATTTTTCAATTATTTTTGTTTTTTTTCGTCATCGCGTAAAATTATGCACCGATAGAAACAATTTTGTCGTTTTGTCGATTTGTCGAATTGAAGTAAATGGAAATAAATTGAAATAAAGTGAAATAAATTGAAATAAATTGAAATAAATTGAAATAAATTGAAATAAATTGAAATAAATTGAAATAAATTGAAATAAATTGAAATAAATTGAAATAAATTGAAATAAATTGAAATAAATTGAAATAAATTGAAATAAATTGAAATAAATTGAAATAAATTGAAATAAATTGAAATAAATTGAAATAAATTGAAATAAATTGAAATAAATTGAAATAAATTGAAATAAATTAATTCGAACGAGCGTACATTATTGTAGTAATCATTGACACCCTTCTCGCTGTACCAATTCGGATAACCGATCAGGTCGGACATGTAAGAGAGTTTCTCTTTCGCCAGTTTCTTCGTGTGATTGTCCAACCACGATGATTCTTCTATCTGTTTTGCCATTGCAGCTCGAATCTGGTTCATCAGTGTCTTAGCCTGAAGACACGGAAAAATTATTCGAACATGCGTTAGCCACAATTGATCGCGTCATCGAATGTTATTGATTTAATTTCCAAGGCTCTTTCGTCACTCACCGTCGTTTTCGCGCTTTCAGGGAAATTTTCCCTCATCCATGCGTATGCAATCGCGTGATCCAGTCCCGTTTCCTCGATGCAAGCCATCTCGCTGTTATAGAGTCGTTATTATTACGTCAATGGATTATTAATAATAAATTAATATTGTCAGTACCGAAAGAACGAAATCTGGTTAGAATTTAAAAAAAAAAAAAATCAAAAATCTTTCGCCACTTACCGAGGTCGGCTGTAATCGAGCCCGGTAGTTTCGTTCAAGAATCTATTGACATTCTCTCTCATAACACGCGTCGTGTGGACCAGGGTCTTGTCGATCATCTTCCAGTGAACGTAATTTACTGCCCGGCAAATTAATCGAAGTTTTTCTTTACGGAGATACGAGATTTCGCTTGTGAATTTGGATGAGATAATAAAAAATTCAGTTCCGGGATTAATTGAATTTTTAGTTAAAAAGATATGAAATTGGACTCATGAATTTGGATCAGAGCTGGCCAAAGTACCGAAAAGTACGAAAAGTACTTAAATTACAACGTACTGAGTAGGGGAGAACGGGGCAAAACTGGACAACGTGGAAAAACGCAATTTTCCAATAATTTTTGAATATCCCGTTTTGCCCCATCGATAGATCCTGATTTTTAGCCTCTTTTTGCCTCACTCTTCCATTAAAAAATTATTGAAAAATTGGGTTTTTCCCGGCCGTCCCGTTTTGCCCCACTGCTCCATTTTGCCCCGCTCTCCCCCCACTAAGTACTAAGTATCGCAAGTACTTTAAGTACAAAGTAATTTCCGTACTTAAAGTACTTTTATAAAATACAAAGTACAAAGACTTTTTCTTCATAATCGGAAGGGGCGGTGTTTCATGGGTACGAAATTTAGAGATCAATTTTCAAATCAAACGGCCCTGTTCATGGCCAATGTTTTTTTAAAGTCTTCGTTTCCAATCCTTGGTAACTGACTAATCGACATGGACTACGACGACTGGACCTTGGGGTAGTGAGTGGCGGTCGACTCGATGTATAACAACTAAATCTGGGACGTATGGATCTAGCACAGTGGCCGAAAGTGAGAAAGGTCTCGATTTTATGCACGAAAAATCGTATTTTTGGGATTTAAATGGAAAATACTGGGCTGGGAGTAAAATAATTTTATGAGACAGACTTTTTTACGTCACGAAAGAGGTGCAAAGTAATTTTCACGTGGTTTTCTCATTTATTACAATTTTGAGCACAGCTTCCTCAAAGAGCAAGCTATGCTCACAATTGTACAAGTACTTTGGTCTTAGCACTCAGTAATAGTACTTAAACTACCGAATAGTACTTTGATACTTTAAGTACGTACTTTAAGTATTGCCCAGCTCTGATTTAGAAGAGGTAAAAAAAAAATCATTTTCGGGGTCAATTGAAATTTTTAGTTACGAAGATATGAAACTGGGCTTATGAATTTGGATGAGGTAGAAAAAAATCATTTCCGGAGTTACGCTACCGACAGTCTCTTCGGGAGTGACACTGAGCAATCTCGCCAGTCTCCGGAAGTATCCCCTGTTCGATATATGAATTTTTTCCTGACCATTGATCTTTATCTCCGGTGTGTCGCTGAACGCGTGTCTTATGGTCTCGAGCCAGTTTATCTGATGAAATTTCGTAAGCACAGAAGTTCATGGCGATTGAAAATTCAATGTCAAATTCGAGATTCTGACTGTTCCGCAATACGGATTACCTTTGAAGTGGCCGTTCGTGGATCTCCGCTTTCGTGAAGCTCTTGGAGCTGGTCGATCGTTACAACTTCGTTCAATATTATTACGTCCTCCGCCGAATGTGTCAGAGTGATCTAGAAAGTATTTCCGCACGATCGATGATCCATAGATTTTCGAAATTATTTACTAAACAAAACAATTACTCACGTTGACGAGACTCATCTCGAAATTGATCATATTGTTGATAGAACTGAGCACGGGTTTCGTGTAGCCCATAGCGTTGATAAAGTCTGTCATTGAATGAACCACGGACCATATGTGCTTTGTATAAACGTGCATGAGCTTCACATTGTCTGTCAGCACCGCGAGCTGAGCTCTCGGCAGTCTAAAGTTTATAGGGTTTTTTACCTGAAAATTTATTTATTTTTTTAATACAAATATACATGAATTTCATATTTCATATTTCATATTTCATATTTCATATTTCATATTTCATATTTCATATTTCATATTTCATATTTCATATTTCATATTTCATATTTCATATTTCATATTTCATATTTCATATTTCATATTTCATATTTCATATTTCATATTTCATATTTCATATTTTTTTGTTTTTCATGTCCATAAAGCATTGAGCGTTGTTGTAGTGCCATTTTTTGTTTTTTTTTTTTTCCGTAAGGGAAGTCTGGTCGGCAGTAGTACGAGTCAGCGTGTGAAACGTTCTCTACGAATCAGTAGTACAAGTCGGCCCAAGCCAGACGAGTTCCAGAGCCGCGACTAGTAGTAAGATAAAATTTTGTTCTCTCGTACCCATATCATATTTCGGCTGGTCTCCGTGACGTCAGGAAAAACCCCGATGCTAAAGAGTGCCGCTACACCGACACTCGCGTAGTTTTGATGAATTTTTTGCCAAGGTACTTTTCCTTCGACCCATGTATTCTCCACCATCGCCAATGGCCATCCACCATACTCGCGAATTATACTCTCGATACCCTTCAAACCCACTCGATCTATTTTCTCTGCGCATATAATGAAAAACAACAATAAACGTCGATCGACAAATTTCAATTTTTTTGCAATTAAAAAAAAATATATATATATATATATATTTTTAATGGCAATAGCTTACCTTCGTCCATACACGATTGGAAACTCATTTTTGCCTTTCTGACAGCCGCGATGTCCGTTGATGCGATCGGACTTTGCAGAATACCTGCAAGAGATAAGTTTCAATGAGGTACGAAATTGTATGAAAAAAAAAAAATAATAATAATAATAATAATTTCAACTTAACTTTGACCGTATCGTGCATCTCTTTTGCCATTATCGAGAAGTGCGTCCACTGGTAATTCGACGATGGCATGGGATTCTCTACGTGCCAATTTCCGCACGCGAACTTGTAGAAATTATTACACGGGTCGACGCTGCTATCGACGCTCTTCAGCAGCGATATCGCTGCCCGTTGTAAATAAAATTACGAGGGAAAAAAAAATTTAATATCATATTATTTCAACGACATGCGGTTAAATTAATCGCTTTATCGCGACGCCGAGTGGAATGACCTACGAATGTAAGATAAATAACACTGGCACTTAGTTGCTTCGCGAAGGATCTTGGAATCATTGTGGATCGAGTCTTATGGATCCATCACAAATGCATTCTCAACCAAAAGTTTAATTCGATCAAAATTTCAGTACTTCGCGACATGCCAATAATCTTTTAAAAAAATCAACCGTATCAATTATGTCAAGACCTTATAGATTTTGCACAATATAAATTGTGCAAAATCTAGAAAGTAGAAAATTAAATTGTTTAAAAAAAAATTTGTTTATCTTCTCATTTTAAATGAATTCCTTGATTTTTTTAGAAATCATATGCATTTTTACAGAATTTTTTATCGTATTAAGATTTTTTTTTTTCGGAAATTCGAAAAAACGACGTGGAAGCTCGAATTTCGGATATGTTGCTGTATCACGATTCTAAAGTGCATACAAAAAGTTTCGAGGCGATCGTGCCAAGTGGTCCGTAGTTAGGCCTTAAAAAAAATTGGTAAAACAAAAAATCAAAAAAATGATACGATATTCAGAAGACACTCTTGTGGCTTCTAGAAAATCAATGAATTCGTTTGAGAAGAAAAAAAAAAGTTTACCGATTACCTGTGGAACAATTTTTTTTTTTTACAATTTTTTAATAACTTTTTACATTGTTATTTTGCAAAATTAAATTTGTTGGCAACTTTAATACAGTTGATTTTGCTTCCTGATTTTTATACCATTGGCAAGTGTTCAAATTCTCATTGAATCTCCACTTTTGGCTGGTAATGCACGTGTGAAGCATCCTTAAAGTTTACCGATCACTACAATCACGTTACAAACACGGGAACCAAAATGCTGCGTTCTATCAAGAGTGTGGCAGCACCTTTCGACGATCCTATCGTATAGAAAAAAAAAACATTGCACAGTAGAACCTCGTTTATTCGAGGTAATGTGGATTGAGCGTACTTCGGATAAGTGAAATCTCGGTTCACCCTTGTCTTGAATACGCGTCTCCAATTCGGTGACCGATCACTCAAAATGTCATAGAAATTGTTGTAAAGAGTGCAACACGAATCTTGTGCTATTCGCGGCCTATCATTATTGGGATGGCTTACCAGGATAACGATTATGAGCCCATTCCAAAGCGCCTGGGCCTTCACACACTATCTCGAAGACGTCGCTTTGCAGATCTCATGCTAATATTTAACGTACTGAGTTCATACACGGATTGTCTCGATCTCAAGACACGTGAAAGTGTTTGTGACCCAAATGTATTCTACCAATTACAAACACCGCAGCATGATTTTGTGTCTCTTACGCTTGGATTGTGAATTTACCGTCACACCGAGAAAAAAATACATAGCAAAAGCAACAGTACTGATTTTTTCCCATAAAAAATAGTTTCCAAGGGGAAAGTCTGCATTTTATAATTATGCAGTAGTAATAAAGTAATTACAAATACAATAGCATGATTCCACGTCTATTACGCTTGGACAGTGAATTTGACGACACACCGAGAAAAAAATACATAGCAAAAGCAACAGTACTGATTTTTCACCATAAAAAATAGTTCCCAAGGGGAAAGTCTACATTTTATAGTTACACAGTAGTAATAAAGTAATTACAAATACAATAGCATGATTCAGCGTCTATTACGCTTGGACAGTGAATTTACCGACACACTGAGAAAAAATGACACGACAAAAGCGAGACTGATTTTTCACCATAAAAAATAGTTCCCAAGGGGAAAGTCTGCATTTTATAGTTATACAGTAGTAATAAAGTAATTACAAACACAATAGCATGATTCAGCGTCTATTACGCTTGAACAGTGAATTTACCGACACACTGAGAAAAAATGACACAGCAAAAGCAACAGTACTGATTTTTCACCATAAAAAATAGTTCCCAAGGGGAAAGTCTACATTCTATAGTTATACAGTAGTAATAAAGTAATTACAAACACAATAGCATGATTCCACGTCTATTACGCTTGGACAGTGAATTTACCGACACACCGAGAAAAAAATACATAGCAAAAGCAACAGTACTGATTTTTTCTCATAAAAAATAGTTTCCAAGGGGAAAGTCTGCATTGTATAATTATACAGTAGTAATAAAGTAATTACAAACACAATAGCATGATTCCACGTCTATTACGCTTGGACAGTGAATTTACCGACTCACTGAGAAAAAATGACACAGCAAAAGCGACAGTACGGATTTTTTCCCATAAAAAATAGTTTCCAAGGGGAAAGTCTACATTTTATAGTTACACAGTAGTAATAAAGTAATTACAAACACAATAGCATGATTCAGCGTCTATTACGCTTGAACAGTGAATTTACCGACACACTGAGAAAAAATGACACAGCAAAAGCGACAGTACGGATTTTTCGCCATAAAAAATAGTTTCCAAGGGGAAAGTCTACATTTTATAGTTACACAGTAGTAATAAAGTAATTACAAACACAATAGCATGATTCAGCGTCTATTACGCTTGAACAGTGAATTTACCGACACACTGAGAAAAAATGACACAGCAAAAGCGACAGTACGGATTTTTTCCCATAAAAAATAGTTTCCAAGGGGAAAGTCTACATTTTATAGTTACACAGTAGTAATAAAGTAATTACAAACACAATAGCATGATTCAGCGTCTATTACGCTTGAACAGTGAATTTACCGACACACTGAGAAAAAATGACACAGCAAAAGCGACAGTACTGATTTTTCACCATAAAAAATAGTTCCCAAGGGGAAAGTCTACATTTTATAGTTATACTTTATAGTTGTACAGTTAAACGTCGATTATCCGAACCAATTGGGCCGGACCTCGTTCGGATTAACCAAAATTCGGATTAATAGAACAGTGAAGCTGTATAGAGCGATACATATCGAAAAAATTACGGTACCAACATATTTTAAATAATTATGATACATATTTGAGGAATAACGCGATTACATGTATTTTGATGATATTCAGCGGTAAAGTTCGAACCTTCATCGCGAAATCCACAATTTTCGTTTGGCGCGAGAGAGTTGAACGTTTTTTCGCAGCTAAATTTTGTTTCTTAATGTCAGAGATCGTTGACTCGCAAACGTCATATACGATCGCGCCAACAATGTGCTGATGTCTCCCTTGTCGAGTTTCGAGAGGGTTTCTAATTTTTTTTTTTTTTTTCTACCGTAAGTACATTATTTTTAGTCTTAGAGGTCGAAGGACTGGACGTTGAATCCACAACGCACTAAACAATGACACCAGTGGATTAACGAAAATGAATTTTGAATACGTGTGTATTTGCTCGGTTGACAAACTAATAAATACTGTGCATATGACTGACGCGCATTTACGGTAGTGGTGTCGTATGTCTATGTGAGCCCGGACGTTCTTGAATTAACTTCACTGTAAGAAAAAAATTTTTAATTTAATTTATGAGAAATTGAAATTTCCTTAGATTATTTACATTAATCGAACGTTAGTGTAGTTTTATTGTTAAATTACAAGACGTGATATTAAGATTGCAAATCTTTCGTCTGAAATTTGAAAAAAATCTCCATCAAAACCACTAATTTTACTGTAAAATTGCAACGCATATGTATTTGAAATTTCAGAAGCAGTTTATGTAAAAAAAAGCTTCCAATACTGTTCAGTAATTTTTCAAACAAATTTTTTTTACAGTGTTGTTGTTTGTAGCGCGCAACAATCTATTAGTATTGGTATGTTTATTAGTATTTATAAGTATCGGCGTGTAACAGTGTTAGGGTACAAGAATTTCGCGCAATAGTTTGGATAGCAGAAACTTCATCCGAACTGGCGGCGGTTCGGATAACAGAGGATTCGAATAATGGGTGTTCGGATTATCGACGTTCTACTGTAGTTACAATAACTATTCGATATGATGGAAAATACTTTTTGCGTCCGCGTTTTCGGTAGCAGCGTCAAAGTCATATTAATATTACAATTTTACTGTTCACTGTACACCATTTGCACATTTACATTGAACTAAAAGTACAATAAATAAATATCACTCGAGCCATCGGAAGAAAAATAATATCTTCGCGCAACACCATTAATTTAAATAGAATAATAAATTCATCGAGCGACGTATCAATAAAAAAAAAAAAAATTCTTTCACCTGTTCTCATGCAAGAATCCGTGAGGCAAATTCTCCGATTGTACCATCCCGTCACCAGAGTCTCCGTGGAGCGCTTCAACTTCACGGGCGAAGCTGTCGCTTCGCCGAGCAGCGCCACGAGTACCACGAGAATTCTGATAAAATATTGTTTTATTGAGAATTAACAAAAAAAATATCAATGACAATTGAGACACCTCGAAACTATTTTTTTTTTTTGCTCGCAAAAGTACATTGATCGAACCTTCCGCTCGTTAATTTCACCATCGCTGGGCGGTGTCACCCTCGCGCTATAGTCACCACTACCGAACTCCGAAAATCTATGGATTCGTCATAATTTCAAAGTTGGAGTCATAAGTCGACGTTGCCGAGTTTCATAGAGAGGCGTTTCCCCGCTTCTTCGAAACACACCTGAGTGTATTTGATGTATTTCGCTTCATCCTCATCCCTCGAGGACACACACATTCTCTCTCTTCGCGCATTCTTCCCGCTGCTACGAGAAAGTTTGTCGAATCTGGATTAAGATAATGATAAGCCCCTACTCCGACATTCACGACGTTGGCGATTCATCTTCCACTGCTCCGGTTAAAAAACAGTATTGCACAATACCTCTCTTATCTCTACTCCGAAAATCCCCTTCTCTCGAGGTGAATCGTACATTATCTCGATGTGGTCGTCACCTTCTCGAAAATCGTCTGCAACATTTTCTGAAGTGGGGACAAGAGACTTCTCCCGGTAATATCCCCCCTCCGAAGCACAGTAGTATCGCTCTTGTCATTTCGTTGATTTACATTGATTGCTATTTTTTATGATATTTCGAGATTCGCACATAATACGGAAAGTTTTTCTTCCATTTTTTTTTCCAACTTCCTATGAAGTCAACGTGTTTCTTCGAAAAATTCTTGGGCCGATTAATCATTCGTTGGCCATTTTATTCTAAATATAACAACGTATGTACAGCTGGATATTTTCCGTCACGCGGATTGCTATTAAGAATTACAATCGACGAGGTGTTTAATGGAAAATAAAAACTTCACGTTGAAATTTATGAGAATGATGATTTATTAGCCGGAATGGCACTAGTCACATGATCTTGCATCATATATACGCATATACATACCTAGAGTACACGCATTAAAATTACCTACCTAATTATCGTTTAAATCGACTACAGTGCCTAATATCTAAGTTGGAAGCTGATGGAGCCAGAAGAGGGCGATTTACGATCCGTGAGAGATTCACGATCGTGGGCCATTATTATTATTATTTTTTCTTTTGTTTGTTTTTGTTTCGTGATTTCTACAATTTTTTCTTCCTTTTTGTTTTTTCTTCATCGTCTATCAGTAGCATGCATGAATCTATGTGCGCGTCGCGTAGCATTAATTAAGGGTCTCTCGCTGTTCGTTGAACATCCGCGGCTACGTCTTTCCAGTCGCTCTTATCAATTAAATTATCGTCGAGCCCAATAATTCATTCTTCGACAACCCAACGAACGAGTTTATAAAAAAATATTTAAAGTAATCCGGCAGCCGTACAATTTTTGTTTTTTTTTCGTTCTATCGACGTGTCACACATTTTGTTTATTTATTTATTTTTTTTTTTCCAAAGCTTCTTCATTTTCACACACGGCCCTTAAAAACTATCGCTATGCTTCTTTATCTTTTTTCTCGTTATTATTAATTATTCATTATTATTCATTATTATTACTGTCGTTGAAGTTCCCACAGTAAAAATTACTTCGAGACATTATACAGAGACAGTTTTCTTCTTCTTTTGTTTTTTTTTTATTTTTACGAAGTCACGCAACTTTGCAACATTATTCTCACAAAGAGAATAATTGTCACACCCGTCAATTCCGTCAGGCCTACGGTGCCATTTGAGCAAGACAATTAATAAATAACGAACCGGCGAGGTGACAATTTTTCAACTTAATTTATTATCTCGCTTTATTATTTTTCTTTTCATTATCTATTTATAATTAACTATGTAAGCTTACGCGGTAAGAACCAATTGATTAGCCGCACTTGACAAGGTTCCTGTCCGGATTGATCGGACATGATTTGATTACAAAAAAAAAGGAAGTGAAATTGAAGCGTGCCGAGTGTGGGATTTGGGGAGAGGCACGAAGGCGCAAAATGAAGGGGGCAAGATAGAGCGAACTAATATTACATATGACGATGATTGTGCGTGGATGACGACGAGGATTCTTTGCCGACTCGCGGATTGAACATTGTTTTGTTTAATTGCTCGCCGAATTTTATGGATTCGAATAACAGTTTCGCCGTACAAAATTCGCTGTGATGCTTTGCGTAGCAGGGACTAGAATTCGCGTATCGCAACGCTACGCGAAGTTTAAATATTTTTAAAAATTTAATAAAAAAAAATGAATTAATAAATCTAAACGCGAGATAATCGTCGGCGAAGAATCCAGTGCAGCTGGACGGAAGCTCGGCTGAAGTTTTCTAGTCAAAGGTTACGATGTATACAATTGTAAAAAAAATCAATCTATATCCATGAAGCTATTATCGGGGAAATATTTTTTATTATCTCATGAAAACTTGCTTACAATTGACACGTGGCAATGAAAGTAATAAAAATTTTCTTACAATTGACTCGTGGCAATGAAAGTAGTCAAAATTTTCTTATAATTGACTCTTGGCAATGAAAACAATTTTGTTTACATAATGACATTTTTTTATAATTGACTCGTGGCAATGAAGATAATTTTTGTTTCTAATGAAAATTTCCTCACAAGTGATTCGTGGCAATGAAAACAATTTTCACCATCTACTGAAAATTTTCTTACAATTGACTCGTGGCAATGAAAAATACTGAAATCAGTTTGATGTTCCGTAGTCGGAGACAAATAGCTGCGTTTTTTTTTTATGTCAGCCGAACTTCGGTTTGCTGAAGAAAATAAATCGTCGTATCAACGATCCAAGGATCTGACACCCGAAGAGCTTAGCGTGTACGAATGAAAGTTAAGTATGCGTTTTTGTTTTTTTGAAATGTGTACGATCGGTGAGGCGTCTTAAATAACTAATCTAACGATAATTCGTTAACGCGCTTACAACACATTTACGTTCGAGTGTACAATTACAATAAACAACGACGCTCGAATGCTTTATGTCTGTTGTGTATTTATAATGAGCGCAATATTTCAGACGGCACGACGGATAATTGTAAGAACGGAGGTGAGAAAATTAAGATGAATATAAAAGTATGGAAATAATAGACTACGGTAAAGATAATTGATCGAAGTTTGTTTTCTTTCTCTCATAATGAGCAGAACAATATTGTCTGAAGAATTTTTTTCCGGAGATGTCAGTTTCAGGAGAAAAATGTTATAATTTATAATTTAGGTATGAAAATGATCGATCACGAAGCTATTATCGTTAAAGCCCTCCTAGACGATATCTCTCTTTCGCGTGAGAGCATTGTCGTGTATAAATCGACGTAATACTTGCAGCGAGGACTGTTTACTCGACGAGCGAATTGACACAGGGCTGCGTGTTGCTGCGTTTTATTACAATATATATATATTTAAATATATATATATATATATATATATACGAAGGAAAACTAAAAAATAATATCGAGACAATCGTTAACGCGCGGAGACGTAAACTGTTCACTCTCCCTTCGGGTCTACCTGAGGTATTCGATTGTAAAATTTCAGTCATCGGGGTGGGTCGTATATTTTTAAAACAATTCTCATGCACGCACGCAAACTCCATGCAACACACATGCACGCACGCACGCACTGAAGAACTAACGGAAAAAATTGGAAGTAGTCGCCTATACGTATTTACATAGTCGGAGAAGGGGGGGGCTATACAATTTTCTTTTTTTTATTAATTTTATTTTATCGGTATTTTATTTTATTATTTGAAAAACAAGCACTCGTGGAATGCCGGTCGCTGTGCGGCTCTCCCGTCGATTATATTCGCAAACTGATTCCTCGAGAGCTTTTTTTTGTATTTTGTCTTCTTTGAGTTTATTATTATTTCATTTGAATCAGCGCGAACTTGAGATAATACAACGCAGGACACGAATCTATAAGAATTCAGGGGAGTTGTACGAGCGAACCTTTCAGACGAGTTTCATTTTGCTCCGATCGAGATGGTTCATCGTATCACAAGAACTCATCGATAAAATAATCAAGTACAAAAAAAAAAGTCTCTCGTACCCGGCGGCGGCGACGTCTCTTGGGATAAAATATATTTCGAGGTACACGGTAAAAATTGGCTTAAACGGATGGCAAGTTTGTGCGAACAGAATGTGTAATTAAAACGACACGAAAAAAATAATAATAATAATATTAATAATAAACACGAAAGAGAAAAATTATTATAAAAGAGAGAGAAAAAAAAAGCATAATTCTTAGGAACTAGCGGAACCGCACCACACAACGCTTACGGTACGTTTCGTTTTTGAGATTGAGATCCTTATTCGACATTGTGCCTCCTTATATTATGTACAAAACTTGTTATATTTCTTTTTTTTATTCTTTCAATCTCTTTCTCCGGAGCTTTCATTTTTTCCGGCTTTCTCGCGGCATCGACATCTCGGATGAATATCCGCGCTAGTCGAGGTCGCGGTTGCCTCTCGATATCGCTAATATCTTTTTTCTCTTTCTTGTTTGTTTGTTTTTTTTTTCAATTAAAACGCTCAAACGCGCGAGGCACGAAATTGGAATACGTCGCGCGCTAGATAATTCTATTTTCTACAGTGGGAATTTGACGAATTCCCAGTTTTGTTAAGTTTGCCGGTTTCATTAATACCGAGGCGTGGGAATGGGATTGCGATCTACCGAGTCAAGACCGTTCGCTTGTCGCCGAGGCGAGAGGCTCGACAAACAAGCCCAAAATTAATCGTACAGTCGTGTCGATCGAGAAGAGAATTTTTTTTTTATCGATCTCGCACCGACGATCGCAGGTGTCTCCGACTCGGTATTCTTACTTCCAAACGACAGGCAATGCCACACAGTGCTTAAACATCGTAAACGTCTATTCAACGAATGTTATTGCTGTAGTAATTAATTTGTTTTCTCATCCCTCTGCTACCCGCGTTCGTCCCAACGCAAACACGACGTCAGAACAATCGTTGTACTATGCTAAAAAAAAAAAAAACGTATCGTATAAATAGCATCGACACGAGGGACGAAAGAAAAGCGTAGCTAAACGACATCTCCTCGTCCCTCACAGTTAATCTTCCTCTAAAATATTCGTTTAGCCTACGTGGAGGAATACAGAAATAATCGCACATGACTCAGCCTCGGAAAAACGCGCTATTACGATAATGCGACAAACGTAAACGTTAAATCGACGGGCATGGAACATTGCGAGCGTTTCTTTTTTGTTTCTTCACTTTTTTTTAATCATTGTGTATTGTCGTTAAAAAATATCGCTATTCTTCTTCGCGGTTGTATTTTGGCAAGCGTTTCTCGACGTTTGCTCCTATTCGTCTTGGAAGTTGCTTCGTGAGACGCGTTTATCAGTTTTTCTTTGTAATTAAACATCGGCGAGATTAAGAACGATACCGCTAATAAAGATCATTGGCTACGACGAGAGAACGTATCGGAGTCTTCTCCAACGCGCCTCCCACGTGGCGTTCATTCTTCTCGGTATCCATCGGCCGAGCTCGACTATCGAATTCGTCGTCGGCCTTATGCTCGCCTCGTCGAGCTTCGAATACGTACAAAAATTTTCAATGTCGGCAGCGTGAAGAATTCTCACGGCCGAGGTGAGACGGAGTTTGCTCGCCGGCGAACTGAATACCAGCCGTCGGCTCGTCTGTCGATTACTTCCGGCCAGACCGGCGCTTCCGGCTCCACCGCCGACGCTGCACACGCTCGTCTGACGATTATGATGATGCGGATTATGCTGATGATGATGATGATTCTGTAATTGCTTCGTCTTGCGATTGTAATCGTTGCGATATGATTTGACCGTAGATCATTGCCGATAAGTCTGCGGTGACATTCCGTTGTCGGGCGTGACGTAATCGCCGATCATCAAGCTCGGATTGACGGGGTAATGCGATGTGTTGCCGAGTACCAGCGATTGCTGGAAAGTAACACCAAGCTGTAGCCGCGAAAGACACGCAGGCAGGCGCACGCTTTAGTATCCTGTTACTTCTTTTTCGTTTTTTTTTTTGTTTTATTTTTCATTCATTTTTTTTTTTATTGTTCTTTAGAGTCCAACGTCTCGAAGACCTGATGAGCTTCACCCATGGGATTTCTTCCTCCCGCGATGTGTCCTCGTTCCGACTCACTTACGATTCTTAATGCTTAGTTTCTTTTTTTTTTTCTTTTTTTGCTTTTTTTTAATGTTAACATCGAGCTAATCAAACGCTTCGGTGCCGAAGTAATCCGTAAGGGCAAGAAGCTCACCACGTGTTTTGATGAAGTACGTTCATACTTACAGTTGCCGGCGATGTGAACATGTTCGGCGTTATACCACCACCGATCAATTGAGCCGCTTGCGTGCTCGTTGCTGTTCCTCCGACACGACCTCGGCCGGTACTCGATATTGAGCCCGGATGTATATTCGGCTGACCCCCTGCCACACAAGCAAACCAAACTCATAAGCTTTCTCGGGGCGATCGTAAAGACTAACAGATTTTTTTTTTACATTACGTGAGATAACTGAGTTATTTTTTTTTTACATCACGGTAATATTTGTGAGAAGACGACTGCAAAATTGTTCGATTCTCTATAACAGTTCGTGTACATATTCTCAATGCCTTTATTAAAAAAAATAATAATAATTATAACGAAAAGAAAAATTGATGATCAATTGATGTGGGGCGTGCTACTTCTTCTATTGCCTAAAAAGCGTGCACTAAATCTGCAACGAAGCAAGGTGGGGGGCAGTTTTTTTTTCAGGAATCAAAACAGCTTCGACAATCGATGTATCCTTAAAAAGCCGTTTATTGACACGGATTCAGTCTTACAAATTTACAAAACATTGTTATCACAAGGGAATTCACTGCAAATATGTACAGATTCTCATGATTACACTGTCACACGAAAACGAAAGAAACTGAAGGAAAAAAAAATAAAAATAAAAAAATGTTACATTAGATTGACGGTCACGGTTAGTGAAAATTAATGAGATTGTACGGTACGTTGTGAGTAGCGGCAAAACAATTATTGTATTCACTCGGCTGTCTTTTATTTTATTTTTTTTACTCCCAGTGCGAGAGGACAATATCGAGCACGCGGTTTGTTCGTGGGAGTTATCGCAACTTTCGTTACCGATAACGACAAGTAGGCAAAAAGCGACATAGCTTATGAGAGCGCGCGATGCGTGGGACACTTCGGGTCGTCACAGTGCGAAGTGTCGGCGATCGAATGAAAATTAAGCTACAGAAAAAAAAATGAGAAAAAACAAAACGAAACTCGATAAATTAGATAAAATTGCAAATTCGGGACAATATCGTTTCGGTCTCTGGATAAAATTGAAAATACAGTCCGTGTCATTATCGATTTTTCATTTTTCATTTTTTTTTTTTATACAAATTTCGAATTAATTACGACAATAATTTACGTTTTTCGTCTATTATTCGTAAACGTCGATTACGCGACGGAGACAAGAGGAGACTTCAATTTTTTAGCGCAATGGATTGAACGAGAACGTTAAAAGAAAAAATAATATCCTTGGTTTAATAAAAAATATATTCCGTGTCACTTTCGATCTCTTCAGCCGAACAGAAACCGACGAAATTTCGTTTTCTCGCTATGATTCGTCAAATATTTGTAAGTGGAAAAAGGTACGAGACAGAGATAGTGTTTAGAAACAGAGAAATCGAGAAAGAGGAAGTAGAGGAAGAGGTATTTTCTTTTTTTTTCGTCTTTTTTTTCGTCTACTCGCCTAATTCATCACTGGTACATTTCGGAAGTTGTCTCGAGCCTTTTAAGATTACATTCGCTTGGATTTAAATTCGAGGGTGAAACTACAGAGATATAGCACGCAATGAATCTTAGTCTAATAGTTATACGTCTACGGAGAGGCGTGTAGGATCGAAAAATCCGGAAAACGCTAAATAATCGTGTCAATTTTGTTTTATAAGGAGTATTGATATAACGAGGGATCGAACCAAACCTTACCTATTGATAGTAAATTACTGGGATTGACTGAACCGGCCGTGTCCATCGAGACCTCGCCGAGACCGTTAACCGACATGCCGTTCACCATGTTCACGGCTTGCCGAGCACCTTGAGCGTCCAGTGTGGTCCAGTACGATTCACTGGGCGATGTGCTGTTCAAACCGGGCGGCGGTGGTGCCACCGCGCCCGTGTACCTGAAGTACGGATTTTTCAGGTCCAATGTATTGCTGCTGCTCTCCAAATTCGTTCCCTCCAGCTTCAGGTCTATTGTTACATCGTAAGATTGTCTGAAACGGACGAGAAAGGCGTCTCAATAAATATCTGACTACTCTGAAAAGTCGAAAATGTTTCGAGCTTCTTTGAGAAAAAAAATGCTCCCATGATCGAAATTTAAGACGTTAGTTTGAATTTAAGATCGCTCTTAAGATTGAACTTAAGATCGAAGTTTTGCCTGAACTTGACTGCGTGCTTAAGATCTATCTTATGTTCGCACTTCAGCTCCAACTTGATTTAATGCTTAAGTTTGATTTCAAGTTCGAACTTAAGTCCGAACTCAAATTCGATCGTAAGTTCGGACTTAAGATTGATCTTAATCGCCCGATCTTAAGTTAAAAACTAATAAAAAGTGATACGATTATTTTAAGGATGTTTTAAGGATGTTGAACAAACTTCAATTTTAACCCTTCACGTACCGGATACTTGTTCAACGAAGCCAAGAATTTGCGACGACGCAACTTTCGAACGATTCGAATAACAAGTTAATGTGCTAAAAAAAATCTGTTAAAATTCACAGACGTACCTTGACGTGTTGTTTTTTGATAACGCAGAAGAAAATTTATTACGAACATCCGGATCGTTTTTGTACTTAAAAGAAGGCATGGTCTTTTGCGATCGGCAAAAAGTTCCCGATACTTGAAGGGCGAAGTTCGATTTCAAGTACGATCTTGAAGTCAAACTAGCGTCTTAAAAATTCGAGCCTTAGTGAATTTTCGTCGAGACACTTTTTGGATACCAATGAGTTTTACCTTTTGTTGGCGACAAGAATGACTTTTCCGGAGAGTAATTGTCCGCTTTTGCAGAAAAGTGGATTCTCCAAGAGGCATCGAACTTGGTACCAGTGAGTTAGAGGCTCCGTAGGTGCTGTGCTCAACCATACTTGTTGGGTCGAGCCGATAAATGCAACGTCGAACCAAAATGCAAGACCGTGGCATGTGCCGCTCTCCAGTATGTGAAAATCGACGTCTATGTCTGTCGGAGAAAACAAATGTGTAGGTTAAAAAAAATGAAATATGAATCTCCAAACTTGTTTTTACTTTGACTGCGATAGTTTTTGCCGTTGGTCTTACCTATTTTGTGTAAATCAGTCTCGTCGGCCGTTTGGAAGTCAACAACGTGCCTAACAGATTTGGCCATGCAAATACGTATGTCGAATGTGTCTACGATGGGTTGCCTGAAGTACTCTTTGATAGCGTTGCTACGAAGAGCTGAGAGATCAACGCCGTGAAAGCAAGTTTGATACCAAAAGTTTGCCTTGTTGAACTGTTCCATGTAAAGATTCTCGTCGGAGAACGGGGCTATGTGCAAATCACCCCGAGAAGGAAACATTCTGCCGCCTGAAAAATTCAATAAAAACTATCACATCTCTGTCGACAAACGATCGGCGACTTAACGCACGGAAAGTTCCTGCCAAGCGTGACGACACAAACCTGCGGAGGTTCCGCGACATTATCAGTCTTATAAATTTCGAATA
Organism: Amblyjoppa fuscipennis; assembly: GCA_963575735.1. Lineage (NCBI taxonomy): Eukaryota > Metazoa > Arthropoda > Insecta > Hymenoptera > Ichneumonidae > Amblyjoppa > Amblyjoppa fuscipennis. The sequence continues at coordinate 10,632,979 of OY754494.1, read as the reverse complement.
ACAATAGCACACTATATGGTCACTATAAAAATATTATATTTTGTAACTCATGCATGAGAAGTCCAACTTTTCGTGCCTATCGAGAGTGGCTTAAGTGCCGCTTTACAACCGAGTGTACTAAAAAACACGGCGTACATTCGACTGATTTTACTTGACGCACGCTTCTCGTACTTTACGCACGCTCGCTGTGCAGCGGCACAATCGGCAAGGTCAGAGTAGCACTTTTCCTGCATCCGTTACAAAAAATATTATGCGATACTAGTGCGGTGTAGCGAACGTCATATGCGGACTGTAAAGTGAGTCGTACGCGTACGACTCGTGTGCCTCACTTCACAGCGTTGGTATAAAGTTCACTTTACCGCACTTGTATCTCAAATTACTGTTGCACTTCAAAGAGTGTACTATTATTATTACTCTTCAAAGAGTACTTTTCCGAATTTCGACATCATCCATTTTTTTTTTAAATTTTTTGAGATCAAGCGATTTTTATAACGCGCCGTATAAGTATTAGCTGAGCGAGGATCTGGCCGAATCATCGGGAATCGAGGTCCTTGCTCACCGAACATCTCGTGCGTGAAGGGTTAAAAGAAAATCTAAATTTTTATTTTTTAATTTTTCCTATAGCTAATGCCCGATAACTAATGTTATTGCGAATGGATTATTTTGTTTTCGTACAATTGGGTTATTAATCGTTTACCTGGAACGAGCCACTTTTTGGCGTGAAGGTAAGTCTCGAGCATCCTTTCATTGTACAGCATGTATCCCATCGGTTCGCTGACTATGCAATCTACGCGCTCGGGCAGCTCGATTTCCTCGATTTTACCGGCAATAACGACAATCTTATCGGATAAATTGTTGGCGGCGACTAAATTTTCCGCATGATTGGCCATGTTGCTAGCCTCGACCGCGTAAACCTTTCGAGCTCCGGCCTGAACAACGAAGAACGACAATATTCCCGAACCCGCCCCGACGTCCAGAACTACTTTGTCCTTGAAATCCGATAAATTTCCGAGTATGGCGCGCTGATAGGTGCTTGTTCTTATGTAGTCCTGCATCATGTTCTGCTGCTGCGAGAGATAGCCGTAAAATTGAAAATACTGCATCGCCGACAATTCCTCCGTTCGCTCGTTGAAAGCCGACAATCCTTTTCCATTCTTCAGCTTCAATATGTGCGAATGAAAGTTTCGAAAATCTGGAACGGAGAATAATCGTCGGTTAAACTTGCGTTTTATTCTTCCATTAACCTTCATCAAAACTTTTTTCTTTATAAAATCTTTTTTCATTATCAAACACTTTTCCTCTTTCAAATACTTTTTCCTTATAAAAAAAAGTAAAAAAAAAAAAAGTTTTAATGAAATCTTTTTCTTAACAAAATCTTTTTTCGTTTTCAAATATTTTTTCTCTATCAAATACTTTTCCTTTTTCAAATACTCTTTCCTTATAAAATCTTTTCCATTTATCAAGTACCTTAGCTTTACCAAATAGTTTTTCTTTAACAATATTTTTTTTTTATCAAATATTTTTTCTTTATCCAATACTTTATCAATGAAATTTGACTTTCTCTGTACCTATTTCGTTCCCGAACGTAATGAGTATGCTCTCGCCGTCCAGGGTGAAGACGTAACTCCTTGACGCCACTCTGGAACATTCTGTCGTGTGAGTTACCGGAAATTCCAGTAACGGCGATGGCTCCTTCTCGGTTGTCTCGCCTACGATTTAAAAAAGAAAAGTAACAATGAGAAATATTTTCAGACCCAAATTTTGGTGTCCCAACTTATGTTTTCGTCTTAAGTTTGAGTTATCAAAAAAAAATATATATATTTGCAGTTTGGAAATAAGACTTATCGATTGCTTTTTACCATGACGCAAAAAAAAAAAAAAAACAAATCGACTACAACTTATTCCTTTTTTATAAAAGGGTTTTTTTCCCTGTTGATTATAAATAAAAACCAAGCAAATAAACAAATAAACAAATTAGCTACGCCAAGTCCAAAACATGTGTCATGTCAGCTTTGCGTCGCGCCACAAAAGTCCCGGAGCGATACGAGCATTATTCTTTCTCAGCGTGCTCCAAAACTTCTCAGACAGAATTATACAATCTCAAAAAAAAAAAAAAAAAAATCTATAAAATAGTAATATCCTTGCAAAGTCAATGTTCGCAATCTCACTTCAAAGGCATTTCGTAAACGGAGCTTAATTTCCGCCGCTCCAAGCAAACATCCTAAAGAAAAAAAAAAAAAAAAATGCCCGCTTACAAACACGGCAATATCGTCAAGTACAAAGAAACGTGACCTCCCGAAATTGGCATGCCAAAAAATTTCATCGGGAACGCGAATTCCGCTCGAAGGATCGACGCTCGTGGCCCAAAAAAAAAATTTGCCCTTTAGCCGAAGAGCGTCGGTTGGCGTGTGTAAAAAAAAAAAAAAAAAAAAAAAAAAAAAAAAACAAAAACAAAACAAAAAAAAAGAAAAGAAAAAGTTGTCGCCTCGCGTTGTCAAATAGCGCGACGGCGACCTCGAGGCCTCGAGGTTTTGGGCGTCCGGCAAAGTGTGGTTAGGTGGAGCGTCCGGATGGCGGTATTGGCAGGATGATATTATCGATCGTGGAGTGTAAATAAGAACAAAGTAAGTTACCTGACACGAGCTCGACGCTGAGGCCCTGAGGATCGTAATTAATATTTAGGGTAACCGGCTTGCTGTATTTCGGCGTTGACTGTCCATTGTTTGACAAAGTCGATACTGTCACCGCGCGAAACACCTTCGCCATTTTTATAACACCGCGTGCGTTTTTGTGCGCTTCAGTCTCGCCAGTTTTACGCGGCCTTTTTGTCTCCTCCCCTCTCGCGCTTTTATTCCGGGCTGCGTGGCTCTCGTTATATATATTTTCCCCGTAATACTTTGCTCGCACGCGCGCGACCGAACGAGACGGAGCCTCGTGTCGCTTTTAATCCCTTTGTCGTCCGCGACTTAAGAAACGAACAACAACAACAACAACAACAACAACAACAAAACAATACTGCGACTCCGTTCGACGAGGGGTTTTGCGACGGCGTACGTTGTACGTTGGCCACTTCGGATACCGGAAAAAAATAATCGGGAACGATCGCGATTTCGGAGTTTCTGACCACCGACCAACCACCCCCGGCGCGGTTAACACACGCGCACGTTTGCCCACTGCTGCCGCTTCGCTCTCCTCGCGTCTCTCTCTCTCTCCCTTCTTTCCCTCTCTGCCAGTCGCGTCGCGCGGCGCGTTCTTCTATGCCGCGGCCTCCGCTGCTCATCGACTCGCAAAATCTACCCAGCCAGCTCTCTCTCCCTCTCTCGTCTTTGTTAGGCGAGGAGAGCTCCCTTCCGTACAGCTGACGCTCTATTCCCTTCTTCCGAGCCTCCCCAGCCTTCGAACGAATAATTCTCAATCACGCTCCTGACGCTTTTACGTGAGCCTACGTTCGATCGTTGATACGAGGGAAAAATAAATAAAAATGCCAACCAAAGGGTTGAGAAAAAATCGTGGGGAAACGGGTCATTACTACCGCGAGCGCGACAAAGGAAAGATTCTCATTGGCCGTCGGCGACTGGAGGGGCTCGATCCGCTCTCCCCCCCCACCCCCGATTTTGGTCGTTTGAGGCAGGGAACGATCAAAGAAGCATATTCCAACGCGGAAATTTCGTGTCATTCGCGGTCTCATTGGCCCGGTATCGCCAGTTTTCGCAGATACACAGCCAATCGAGTCTCGCCCGCTGCGGCGTGCGGCGCGCTCGCTAAATTGCGGGTAATCGTCCAGAATCGTTTCCTTACGGAGTCAACTATCTTCGCTCTCGGCCGATTAGCGGAAGATAAGGAGCGATAAAAACGTACGCTTATTTTTTTTTCTCTCGATGAACCACTGTTGTATAAAAATAATATTAATCGCGTTGCGAAACGGAAATTTGTAGTTCCTGAAAATTTAAGAAAAGACGTTCCATATGTATAATGCGAGTTTGGTGAATCGTGAACGAAGAAGCATAAACATTTTTCTCGTTAATCGAATAACGAAACAACCAAACTAATGGCAATTGACTATCACGTGTGGCCGAGGAGTATTGAAACGACAGAACAAAAACTGCTTCAAAAGGGTTGCAAAAAATCTCGCGGATTATCAAACGAATCGTCGAGCGCGCGCATGCGCGTCGAGCTGCCGAGCGCGGCTGCTCCACGCGCCTCAGTCGGGTCTCCGCACTTGCCGAAAACAGCCAATCCAATCTCGCACTCTCGTCGTTGTGGCACACTCGCTAAATTGCAGGTAATTGTCCAGAATCGTTTCCTTACCGAGTCAACGAACGACAAAAACGGATCCTTATTTTTTACCTTTCGATACACGTAACCATTATCGTATAAAATTAATATTATAATCACCAAACGGGAAATTGCAGTCCTGCGAATTTCACAAAAAAAATTGTACCGCACGTACACAAGTTCGCACAATCGTGTATTTAAAATACAACGTTTTTTCTCGTCGATCAAATAACGAAACAACAATCGATCATCACAAATGTCCAAAGATTATTAAAAAGCCAGAGCAAAAACTGTTGACAAAAGGGATTATTAAACGAAAATCGTGGAGCACCGCGCATGCGCGCGGAGCCGCCGAGCGCGGCAGTTCCGCACGTACGCACGTTTGCAAAATCGTGTATTTAAGACCCAAAATTTCGTCCCCTCGATCGGATAACAAAATAACAATTGATCATCGCGACCGTCCGAAGAGTATTAAAAAGCCAGAACAAAAATTGTTAGCGAAACGGTTGAGAAAAATCTCTCGGATTGTTGAACGAAAATCGCGGAGCATCGCGCATGCGCGCAGAGCCGCGGCGCGCGGCTGTTCCGCGCGCATCAGTCGGCTCTCAGCGCCCGTCGAAAAAGCACGTACATAACCCCATCGTCAACCCCGTTGAAAACAAAGTGTCCCCGAGGATGACGGAGGGCGACGAGAACGTTGCCGAGAGCGAGGGCGACGGGCCAGTCGAGCCGGAGCCCGAAGTGCCCTCGGAGGAGGACAGGCAATACCTGCTCGACTACGTCAAGGAAACCGAGCAGAGGCTCGCTGCGAAGGCGGTAATTCGCGCTTCGAACCTGAACGTCGTTCGTCCGCCTGACTCTCACTTCAGCAAGTTGGACTCTAATCTGAAGAAGAACACGACACTGGTGAAAAAATTGAAAAACTTCAGCGCCACTCAGCTCGAGATGTTTCTCAAGGACATGGCGAATTTGAATCTAACGAAGTACGTGAGCGAGATAGCGACGGCGCTCGTCGACGCCAAGCTAAAGATGACCGACGTCAATCCCGCGATAAGAGCATGCAGTTTCATGCACCAGAACTACGCCGAATTTTCCACCCACTTCTACGAGAATTGGCAGCGCGCCCTCACGATAAAGGTCGGCGAGAAGATCGCAAATCCTAGCAAACTCCGCGTCGACCTGCGATTCTACGCGGAGCTTGTAAACGCCGGTATATTCACGCACAAGCAGGGCCTCTCGCTGCTTGGCTCCGTGCTCACCGTTCTCATTAACATGGACAAGGAGGAGCACAACAACGCGAGCATAATACTGAGTTTCTGCCGTCACTGCGGCGAGGACTATGCCGGCCTCGTGCCGAGGCGTGTCAGAGAGTTGTCCGAAAAACTCGGCGTCTCCGTACCGAAGAGCAAGCTCCTTTCCTCGGAGAAGCGGCAGAACGTCAGGACGCTCCTCCGTGACTACTACAACTCGCTCTGCAAGCACCTGCTGAAGGAGCACCGCGATCTCCGAGCTTTCGAAAAGCAGAACAGAAAGATTCTGCAGACTCGCGGCGAGTTGAGCTCCGAGCGAAGGGAGAAGCTCGAGTCTCTGCAACTCTCGTACGAGCGGCTCGCAACGAGCGTGCAAAACTTCGCGGACGTGCTCGATGAGACTATGCCGGAGCTGCCCGTGGACGCAGAGGTGAAGGCCGAGACGGAGGAGTCGCTGAAGATGATAAGCGAGGGCGAGGACAATAGCGTTATGGAGGACATGTGGGGAGACGACGAGACTCGGAGATTTTACGAGGTTCTCCCTGATCTGACGGTCTTCCTGCCGGGCTCTTATCCTAAGGAGGTCGCGCCCAAGTGCGAGGCCGCTCCGATAACTGAGGAGGTCCTCGACGAGGAGATAGTCCTCGAGGAGCTCGACGAGCTCGAGAAGGCGGAGGAGACGGAGCCCGAGCCGGAGGAGCCGCAGGTCGCTAATATCAGCAACAAAATAATGCTCGACGCTTTTCTGACCCATCTGCCGAATTGCGTTAATCGCGAGATGATCGACAACGCAGCGGTCGATTTTCTCATGAATCTGAACACTAAGCACAACAAGAAAAAATTGATAAAGGCGCTGTTCGGAGTGTCGAGGATAAGATTAGATCTCCTGCCTTTCTACTCGCGTCTCGCGGCTATTCTTTATCCCGTTATGCCGGACGTGGGAAACGATCTTTGCTCGATGCTCAAGCACGACTTCAAGTACCACGTTCGCAAGAAGGACCAGATAAACATCGAGTCCAAGGTGAAGGTCGTTCGTTACATAGGAGAGCTCGTGAAGTTCAAGCTATACTCGAAGATCGAGGCTCTCTACTGTCTGAAGGTCCTGCTCCACGACTTCACTCATCATCACATAGAGATGACTTGCAATCTCTTGGAGATATGCGGAAGATATCTCTTCTGCTCGCCGGACTCGCACCAGAGAACGAAGGTCTATCTCGAGCAGATGATGAGGAAGAAGGCAGTCACGGCTCTCGATTCGAGATACGTTACGATTATCGAGAACGCTTATTACTTCGTCAATCCGCCGGAGTCGACGGGCTGCACGACGCGGAAGGAGCGACCGCCGATTCACGAGTTCGTGAGAAAGCTTCTCTACCAGGATCTCTCGAAAACCAATACCGACAAGGTCCTCAAGTGGATGCGAAAATTGGACTGGGAGGACGAGGCGATAGCTTCGTACGCGATAAAGTGCCTGACCGCCGCTTACAACGTTAAGTACCTGAACATCCGTTGCGTGGGAAGCTTGCTAGCCGGTCTCGTCGCACACTACGAGGCGGTCGGGCCCTACGTCGTCGACGGCGTTCTCGAGGACATAAGACTCTGCATGGAGATCAATTTGCCAAAGTACAATCAGCGTCGCGTCGCTATGGTAAAGTACCTCGGCGAGCTCTACAACTATCGCATGGTCGAGAGCGGCGATATATTTCGCACGCTCTATCTCCTAATAACATTCGGCGTGAGCATGGACCACTCGGTGCCGAGCGTTCTCGATCCGTCCGAGCACCTGTTCCGCATAAGGCTCGTCTGCACGCTCCTCGAGACTTGCGGACAATACTTCAGCGGTGGCTCCAGCAAGAAGAAGCTCGACTACTTCATTATATTCTTTCAGAATTATTACTGGTTCAAGTACACGGATCCAGTGTGGACGGTCGAGAATCCTTTTCCCATTGGGATCGACTACATGTACAGAGACACGCTCGCAATGCTCAGACCGAAGATGCAACTCTTCGCGAGTTACAAAGAGTCCCAGTCGGCGATCGACGAACTTCGAAACAGTCTTTATCCGACATTGGGCAATTTCGCGAAGGACGAAGGTAACGGCGAGAGAAACGACGGCGAAACGGAAATGGGTGTTATACCGGAAGTCGAGGAGGACGTTGTTGGAACGACCGGAAACGGAAGCGGCGACGCGAAGGCCATCGCCGATCTGCACTTCGAGGAGCCCGAGGATTACTCCGAGGCACAGTCCGAGGAGGATTGGTTCGGCGACGGCGAGAGGGACGAGAATCAGGGCACTCAGGAGAACACCCAGGGCGATCAGAGCCTCTCTCAGGGATGCAACGAGGGAGTAATCATGGACGCCGCGGAGATCGACGCCGCGCTGCCTTCCGGTCCGAAGAGAGTCGCCTGCCCCGAAGACGACGACTTCCTGTCGGCCCTCGACAAAATTGTCTCGGACAATATTCAGGACAGAATGAGAGACTCCGTTAAGCCCCAACAGGTCGACATCAGCGTGCCTCTGCACGTCAAGAGCACCAAGAAAACCTACGAGCAACTGCACGAAGTGCCGAGCGACAGCACAACCGTGGATTTCGTTCTCATGCTCAGGAAGGGCAACAAACAGCAGTACAAGAATCTCGCCGTTCCGGTGTCGTCGGAACTTGCGCTGAATCTGAGAAATCGAGAGCAGGAACAGAAGGAGGAGAAGGAAAAGGTGAAGAGACTGACGCTCAATATAACCGAGAGGCAGGAGGAGGAGGACTATCAGGAGACCATTAATCAGGGCACCAGACCGGTCACGGTCAATCTGAACAGGGAACGGAGACAGAAGTACAATCATCCGAAAGGGGCGCCCGATGCCGATCTCATCTTCGGCCCGAAAAAAATACGATGAAGTGAGATCCTGGCCGAGAAAATGTCGCACATTTTTTTTTTTTATGAGAATATAACAGCGATTCAAGACTCGGGCGGATATTTGTGTTCGCACTTGTCCGAGGTGTAATTATTTTCTTTTTTTTTTATATCGAATTGTAAGATATACGAAATCGCTACGCGTTGTGATCTTTCCTATTAGTCGAAGAAATATGTGCCGAATATATTCGTATATATATATATATATATGACACTCGTCAACGTAATTTGTTTTGGCAAAGGCGGTGTGATTTCTTGTTTTTTTTTTTTCATTGTCGACATGTGTTTTCCACTGTTACAGCGAAAATTTATTTTTGAAAATAAACGTTAATTAATTTAGTAACCGCATCGTTGGAAAATCTATTGTGTATGAATAATTGACCCTTTCGCTTTACTGCGACTCATTCTCGAAATTATTCGTGCCTCAGATAATAGTACATTTCGATACGAGTGCAGAAAAACTTTTTCTGACGAGTGTTAGTTTGCAGCACGAGCCGAAGGCGATTGTTGCAATGACACGAGTTCAGAAAACGTTTTTCGCCCGAGTATCGAACAAAATGTTATGTCACGAGGTGTGAAAATTACGATTTTCGCACGCTAAGCGTGCGCAAAAACCACAAATTTTCCCACCGAGTGACATAAATGGGGGTTTTAATTTTCTAAAGATTCTTAATGTATTACAGACAAATATTCGATGGTATAGCTAAAAGTCGTTAACAAATCTGATTATATATTTTTAACAGGACTTCATTGAAAAGGGTCAATATCTTTATTCGTAAGAAAAAGAAGATTGATAACGACGAATTGACTTTTGAATAATTGGTATTTCGATAGATAAATTACATTCGCAGCTGAAGAAATATTTAGTCCGACATAGAACTCAACTTTTGATATAATTAGTGTACTATTTATTTGATCCTAATAAATGATTACCACGTACAAAATGAATATAAATAAAGTTTTTCGTGCTTTCGAGGAGTTTTTTTTTCTTTTTTTTTTGGGAGTGCGTGTAAACGTCATTGGTAACGCAACGCGCGGTGATAAGAGAATTTCCGCCTACGGCGAGGTTACACGAAGGCGGTAGAGATATTATAGTAATCGAAACTAAATGCACAAGTGCCGTTAGCCGTGTCAGAGCTATCTCGATTGATAAAACATTTATGGATCTTCCTCCGCGTCTTCGAATTGACCAGCTTCCACGTCCATCGCTTCCTCCACCTCGGTGCCGTTGTGATTTCCCATTTGTTCTGAAAGTATCGATTCAACCGTTATCGTAATATAATTAGCGGAAAAAATCGTCAATAGAAGAACCCCCTTAAACATGGTGGCCGCGTTCAAGCAAAACCGGTAAAAGTCAGGGACAGAAAAACTTGGTCCGAGAATCAGGGAAAAAACAGAGAATTTCAAAATTGGTCAGGGAAAAAGTAAATGTTCGCCGAACCTTCTATAAATAAATAAAAAGTACATAAAAGGAAGTCGTGAAACAAAATTCAGAACATTTTGGGAAAAAAAAAACAGAATTGACTATTAATACAATAATTCGGCACTTTCATTTGCATCATTAATTTTTTTACATAGCAGTCGTTAGAAGTTGGGTCAGAGGGAAATTTTAATTGGTCAGGAAAAAGTCAGGCAATTTTTTCCCGGAGGTAAAACGGCTACAATGTTAAAACTTTTTACTTCAGGTGCTTTGAAGTACCAATTGACATGGATAGAACAGGTCTTCGAGAAAATTTGGTACGTTGAAACACGTGGTTGAAAAAAGATTTTTATTTGAAAAAGTTCGACCACAAACTTTTTCAAACCTCCGCGTAATCTTATCCGCGAAGAACGAAGACAACCTTGCGGGGACGCGTGAAATATTAAAATAACCCTGAAACTGAGCGGATGCGAAATAAAACCGGTATAAAAAAAACCGTATAAAATATTCAGCAGAGGAAAGTTGAAGAAAACTTCAAGTACGCATACCACACTATTATTGATCGGCTCTTGAAGTTTTCTGAACATAGATCTTTGCTATTTTTGTGCTCGTTGGAATCGCTTGTTTGCTCATTAACATAAGTCTATTTTTTCCTACGGAAGTTAATGTCCAATTTCGCGGGTATTTTGATAGACACGAGAAATGTAATTTTTACCTGCCGGTATGATGTACGGCGCGTCGCCGGCTCCGACTTCGTAATACTCAAAATCGTCTTCTTCCGCGTCTTCATAAATATCCTCTTCGGCTGTGACGAAAAACAAACTCAGTAATCCTTACATTTAAAAATCGCTGACAATTTTACATGACTTTATGTACCGTCCGAAAAACTGTCCTGAGGATCAGGGTGGAGAGCTTGACACTGGCTCATAGCTTGAAACATCGGCTCCAAATTGTTGGTGTCGTCGGGCGCGAACCTCATCTCCGTCATGGGCGTTTCGGAGTCCTCGTCTTCGTCTCCCGAGCTATTTTCGTTATTCTGGCTCACTTGGACGTCTGAAAATTCCAACTTGTCATTAATATTTAAAAAATTGATTTTTTTTTTGCTTCCTCATAGAGGAAGGTTCATTGTCATGAATAAAAACATTCGAGATTTTAATGAAAAGATGTTCTGAATGTTTAAAAACATCAAAAAATCATAATTAGAAAAAAATTTTGGATGTGTTTGTGTGTGCTCAAACCCGAAAAATTATAACTCTTGTAACTTCAGAATGCTCTAGCTATCAAGCTGAAATTTGATACTCAATGTTTGGCTAAATTGTTAGCAAAATAGTTTCAGTCATAATAATTTTATGGAGTTTTGAACATTGCTAAAAATGTCTGGTATGCATGCTGGCTCTTGCCATGTTTGAACTATCAGGTTAAAAAGGTGTACAGAAGGTGTGTGTGTGTGTATTTGTATTATCGACTGATGATCCCTATTTAATTTGGCAAGGATCAATCAAATCGTTTGAATATGATGAGCTATTGAATTTTACGAAAAATACAACAACAAACAATTACTTTCATTCTGTCGCGTGTTTCAATATCAAATATTGAGTTAAGACTAAGATAAGTGACAGTTTCAGAATTGTGGAAAAAAATACATCAGATGTGACCACACCACGACGAATAACTGCAATTTTGATACGGAATCTTTGTAGTGAATATTGCAAAAATTAGTAACTTTTTGTATATTCAAACAATCACATTATCCAAGCACAATTATTATCTTTTACCATCAAAGCTTTCTTTCTGAGAAAACGACAATAACGGCAGATGATTATGCATAAAACCTTTGCACACAAAAGTAGATTAGATGAGGAAGCTTTATGAAAATTATGTTTTTTTTTCTCCTCTACTATTCTACACACCAGGTAGATCGACTTTGGCGTCGACCATGATGTAAAGACACTGTCTTGGGTGGACCTGTTCGTCTCGCGATATAGCGTGAAGAGATATGTGCGGATATTCCAACGAGAAGCCCCGTTGCGTCGCCCCGTTCACCCATGATAGAGTACTGAAAAAAAAAAAAAAAAAAAAAAAATGTATCATAAGAACAAATTAAGATTTTTGTATGCTTCGCATGTGTAAAATCCCTATTTTTGCACCCGTTAAATTATAATTTTATAGAATACTCGTGCAAAAAAAAACGTTTTCTTAACTCGTGCAATTGCAACACTCGCCTTTGGCTTGTTTCGCAAACTCACGCTCGTTGGAAACAGCATTATTTTTGCACTAGTATCGTAATGTAGTATTTTTCAATTCTCCGTCGGAGTCGCTACTGACCTTTCGGTTATGTAGAGTGTACCTTTTCCGACTTCCCTGTCGTTGATGTATACGGTAGTGTTGGCTTCCTCGTGTCGCACGCCTTCTTGCGGTGCCAAAAAATTACTGAGCACTACCATCTCTCTCGGATCGGCGAATCGACAAAATTCCAAGCTACGTACGGACGCAAACTGAGGCTCCTCGTGGGCTTCGCACCGAGGTTCGCTAGTCGCCGAAGTGTTTACGACTCGCACATCAGAGCAGCCGAGCGATTTTTTCGACTTTTAATTTTTTCTCAGAGGAATTTCAAACCGACTACGTATGCAGGGCGAAGCTCCTCGTAGCCTTCGCACCAAAGGTCGCTGGTCGGCAAACTGTTTACGACTCGTTCATCAGATTGCACGAGTGTTTTCGAGATTTCTTTTACAGGCGATTCTCCGATTCTCACCGATGAACGCTCCTATAAATCACATGTGTGAATCTTCGCGTGTTTCGTCTTCTTTTCTTCGTTTCTATCTCAGTCGAACACTCGTCTTTTATCTCGGAATAACTGTCTCGACCGAACGGTCGCACGATTTTTTGTAAGCACGAGTTTTCCCCTCGTCCGTTACGTTTCGATCGTCGGTAATCCGGTCGGGCGATTTGTTGACCGACAATTATCGCACCTTTCGATCACGCTCGAGAAAGCAGAGCCGATCAATTGTGTTACAAATTAATCTCGCCGATCGTGGGTCTCAGCTGGGCGATATCGCACCAATGATGGGTTAGGCGCTCGCCACGAAATGCGCCCCCTCTCCCCTCTCCCGCCCTGCCGCGGGAGAACGCCGACCGGCGTTTTAGAATACTCGCCAACCGATGGTTGGTCTTTTTTTTTCTTTTTGTCCTGAAACGCGATGCGATGTGCGGAGATTTGTCTCTTACGATATTTTTTATTCGTTATCGGTCTCGAACTCTGACAACGAAGTTTCTCAGAAAAGCGTTCAATGCCAGTTTAAACTTTGCTTTTTGTTGATAGATTTTTATAATTTTCGAGCACTTGTGCAATCGTCGGTATAGACGAGTTCTTCTCGCGTGTCGCGCGATTGGACAAGGCTCGTCGGGACTCGTCGCGAGATCACGCTATTTGTCCGCGAGAGATTTAACGTCTGTGCGTTTAGATTCGATCGTCGGTAATTCGGATGGGCGATTTGCTGAGCAACGATTATACGGTAAAGCCGACAAATTATGTTATGAGCAATCTCGTTGATCGGCGTACCCAGTTGGGCGATATCGCACCAATTCTTCCGCTTTCTTTCATGTTCGGATTTATGCCGGGACCAAGTAGTATATCGGCTATAGCCCCCTCCTTCCTCCCTTCCCGAGGCACATTCCGGCCGGCATTTTAGAATACTCGCCAAGCGATGATTGGTCTTTTTATTTATTGGCCGTAAAATACAGCGATCTGCGGAGATTTATCTTTCACGGTGTTTTTAATTCTTTATCGAGTTGGAACTTTGGCAACGAAGCTTGTCAGAATAGCGTTGAACTCGGGCTGAAACTTTTGTTTTTTGTAGTTAGATTTTAAGATGAAGTGTAATCGCTATGAGTGCAATTTTGTATTTCTTGGGTAAATGATAAGGATACTGAAGTGCTCAATTACTGCGCATAATTTGCCGTTCTCGTATTTTTTCCTAAAAATGAACCGTCTTAGAGAATTTTTGATCGCAGTTTTTGTGGCCGACCGATGAGTTCAACGTGACCTTAAAAATTGTTGAGTACTCGTGCAATCGTCGGTATAGCAGAGTTCTTCTCGCGTGTCGCGCGATTGGACGATTCTCGTCGATACTCATCGAGGGACCACCGCCTTTCGATTGGCAGGTGGCGGCACGAGCGACCTATCCAACGTCGTCAGCCGATGTCCAAATAAGGACATAAATCATCCCGTCACCGTTACGGGTCGTGCAAAAATTCGTGAACGTTTTTTCTTTTTTCTTTCGTTTCTTTCGCAGAATCGTTGATGTAAAAGTTCTCCGAAGTGAACCGTGAGAGTGTTGATTAGTTGGCAATTTATCAGTATCAACAGACACGCGCGACATTTTTCGGTATCATCAGACACGCGCGACGTTTCGTTGCCAGTCAGACATGTAGCACCGGAAGCAATGAAAGTGTAAACAACAAGAAGCGTCGTTTCGCCATCTTGTTTGTGCGCAGTCGCGAAAAAAAGTAACGGTTGTTCTAAAGACGCGAATGGACGCGTGTGGAAACGATAACGTTGTAGCCTTTGAACAAAGTTGCTCCAGCAAGGGACGAGCCAACACTGCGCTAAAACAAAACAAAGAAATAGTATCGCTTCGTAGCTCCGTTTGTCAACCCAAAAGAGCAATCAAACTCGTTCTATCTGCTGATTCCGAACAGTTATCTAAAGGTATCTAACATTTGGCCTATCTTTCTAAATATATAAAAAAAAAAAAAAAAAATTATACACGGAATAAGTGCGCGGAAGAAACACTTGTGTCGAACTCCTGAGATCTGATCGATACTTGGCGAAGTACCTGATCTTAAAATGGCGGCCGCTGCCGGGAAAATTGGGAAGTCAGGGAATTTCAAAATTAGTCAGAGAAAGTAAATTGTCGCCGAACCTTCTGTAAATAAATAAAAGGACATAAAAGTGAAGCCTCGAAAAAAAAAAAAAAAAATTGGGAACATTTCCAAAAAACTATCAAGCGTTAACACAATAATTAGGCATTTTCATTTGCGTCATTAATTTTGTTCAATAGAGGTCGTTGGAAGTTTGGTCAGGTAAAAAGTCTGGGAATTTTCTTCCGGGGGAAAAAAGGCCACCGTGTTAAACAATGCGTGGGATTAAGTTGTTGAAACCGTAATTCGTGAGCTGCGCTTGAGAATGAAACAGGCCGGCATGTCTCGTTTGTTCAATTGGGACACGATAGACGAATTCGCTTAAAAGATCAGAACAGACGATCGAGCCGTGTAGCAGATTGAAAAACATAACATTAGGCGTGCGTAACGACGCCTGGACGCATGCGTAGACCGAGCCGAGAGAGTTCATTGGACCATTTAGCCCAAAGGCGACGTAAACGCTAGAATTTGCGTAGTAGATAAGTTCGCTGCTTCGGTGTTTTCTGCGAAGTGTCCTGCAGTGCCATAGTTTCGTAGTTCCAATGTTTTTATTTTTCGTCTCAAAGACAAAACGTCCTGCGGGAGAAACTCACTCGTCTGTACGCTCGCGAAAGGTCACCGGTCGATGCGGCACAGCGATATCGGAAATTCACTCGTATATCATATTTTTATCACTTAAAACGCTCGTATTATATACAGTGTCACATTATTTCGATCTTTTCCTCTCCGAGGCAATCACATGCTTAATTAAAGCAATCGGTCGCGGACTTTGCCTCGCAAGTGTACGGCTCGAGTCTGTCACGTATACGCGAAAGAAAAAAAAGAAAGGAAACAAAAAAAATAAAAACATTGAACGTTTGTGTTACAGTTTAGTGATGTGTGTAAGTGGTACAAGTGGCTCGCCTTGTGAAATATATAACCAAGGCGGTTGATATCGGGCGCAAAGCTCACGGTGAAATAACGGTCGGTCCGAAGAAACGTAAACAAGTCGTTGGAGGGTTATTTCCAGATTCCGGGTGCGGCGCCGAGAGAGGTGAGTCAAAGGGCAGAACGAGAAATCGTTGGGCAAGATAAATCAATTCACTTTGTTTTTTTTTTGTTTTTATTATTACTTCGTACTATGCTGTATATCTATATTCATCGTATCCCAATCACGGGGATGAGATTTTTTTTGTAGTCTTCTTTTCTTCGAGATTTCGAAATACACTGGGATAAACTTGTGGCCGTTAAACTGTTACAACAGAGCATATAAATAATCAACGCGTATAAAATACACACGATCCCCAATCATTCGCAATGCAGAACAGGTCTAAGGTAAAGGCACCAATGGGTGGACACCTGAGCAGTCTCCAGACACGCACGCTCTTTGTCCGGCCACTGAGGCCTGTCCGTTCATTGGGACGTTCGCCTTTACAGACAAAAAAAAGTTTCAAACACCAAACCTCGTTCAGACATCAAAACCGTCTCCGCAGGTCGGCTAATAAGTCGGCGGATAAATGTTTGGGTCTCTGGCAGCTTTGAGGGGAAAATTCGTCGCTGTTAGCACGACAACTTTCGCCGTCCGTAATAACCTCGACGAGTTTGCGTTTTTTTTTAAATTCTTATAAATCTACGATATAGTAATATACTATTGAATCGGCTTTATCATTATTATTCTAGTCCTCGAACGTTCCAAGCTTACCGAGCAACGGGCTTCAAAATGTCTATTCGAAACCCTCGAATGTTACTTTTTTCTTTTCTATTTTTTTCGACACTCCTAAGAGACGCGGCTGTTACGTAAATAGATTTATTAAATAAATTTCACGCAGGAGCGTTAAAAAAAAAAAAAAAAAATCGTTTAAACGAGCACATCTCTGCGGGAACTCGAGGTAATTCTCGTAAATATTTCGAGCTAGAAATATCATTTCGTTTCTACTTTAAATCATCAGCAGGGCGGGGTAAAGAAATACTGTCTCGGTTTCGTGTCACGTCGCACCTGTATACATTGTATAGTGTACATGTGTGATATAGCATTATATATCATTTGGCTTGAGCGTCACATCGCGCCGTCTTCCTATATTCGCGGCTACTCAAACAACCTCCAGGGAGTTTGAATAAAATTTACCATTTTTCCATCTCGCACGTGTCCACACGGAGGACTGTTATTATACTAATACGCGTAGTATTCGTTCCTTCCGCCGGCGCTTCGTTCCTCTCCGCGCCCGTTACGGCGATCGAAACCCTCGCGTTTTTTTTTCTCCAATCATATGAATCCTCGCTTTTTCTTTCCTCCAATGTATAAATCCTCCCTTTTTTTTAACTCCAATTCATAAATCCTCGCTTTTTCTACCTCGGATTTATAAATCCTTGCGTTTTTTTTTACCACAAGTTTATAAATGCTCGGCTAAAATTGGGAAAAAAAATATCACGCATACTAAAGTACGATTCACATGCAACCGCAAGCCTCGACCACCATGTTGGGTAGTGTTTTCTGCGTTATCGTGTTGTTAGAGTCCACGTAGAGCAGCTGGATTGGCGACAGCTGAGTCGGCGAACAGCACGGCACGATCTCGCTTCTTCTTTGCTGAATCGTACCCTTTTTCGTCAACAATCTCTGCAAAAAAAAAAAAAATGTATAGAATAGTATAAAATTCACCGCCACTGAGATATTAATTTTAATAGATTCAACTTTGAACATTTAATTTTTGCTTATATCTGTAAAACCGGAAATTCGTCTTGGTTACGATAAAAAAAAAGAAATAACAACAAAATTATCGCCACTAGGATATTAACTTTGATGGATCGACTTTTAACATGACATTTTTTTGCCAATATCTGCAAAACCGTGAATTCCTCTTGGTTACGATAACAATATAAAAATAAAAACAAAATTATCGTCATTAAGACATTAATTTCATTAGTTTTAGTCGATCAACTTTTAACATTAAATTTTTTGCCAATATCTGAAAGACCGAAAATTCGTTTCGGTTACGATAAAACAAAAATTAATAAACACAAAATTATCGCCATTAATTGTAAAATTTAATTTTCGCGAATATCTAGAAAACCGGAAATTTATCTCTGTTACATTGAAAATAATAAGAGAACAAAATAATAAAAAAAAATAATAAAAAAAAATAAAAAATGATGCACGAACCCTTATAACGTTGCTGTAAGGCGACGCGCTCATGGTCAACGAGGCGGCGGAGGAGCACGAGCCGCGGCAGAAGTAAGCGTGATAACCGCTCGGATGTAGTATCCAGTCGCTCCATCCAATATCCTCGAAGCTAATGTACAAATCGTCCCGGCAGCACTCTTTCATCTCCGGCAGACAATTGGAATTTCTTTTTGGACGATTTTTCTGCGGCAGCGGGGACGTGTGAATGACGAGGAAGGGCTTGAGAGTTAACTCGATCGAGACCGGTGCAGTTTCACGATCAATCGAGCACGTGCTGCACGCTATTTGCATAGCGTGATTCAAACGGCGTCGCTCGACCCATTTTCGCACCGTAAAAGCCACGTCCGTTTTCACCCAACCCTCTGCAAGCGAATCGAAAACAGAACGAAAAAAAAAAAACATGCGCTATTAACTTGTATGCCATGGGTACAGTTTTATTTATTTATTTTTTTTTATCACGGCTCGCGTAACCTCTGGTAGATTTTTTCTTCAACCCTGCGAATGGGAAATCACAAAATAGCGTGACTAACCGGACGGTTTCTTTACCGCATATCTTTCACACGACTGGACACAAAATTACAACATTTTTATGACACTTTCAGCGTGCTCGTAATTTGTCTTTGAACATTTTTTTCGCGGTACACATTTTTTTTTTTTTTTTTTTTTTTTTTTTTTTTTTTTTTTTTTAAGAGCAAAAACCATACACTTGCGTGCAGTGGGTACAATTCTGTTAAACTTTAGTTTTTTTTTTAAATTTTTATTACTACTTGTATAGTCTCTTGTATTCTTTTGCTTCAAATCTGCCGAATGTGAAATCACAAAATGGCGTGATTAACCGGACGGGCTTTCTACCGTATATCTTTCAAGCGGCTGGACAAAAAATACAACATTTTTATGACATTTGCAGTGTACTGATAATTTGTTTTTGGAACTTTTTCCTCGTGGCAAACAATTTTTTTTTTTCACAGAATGACAAAAATTCACTATTAACTTGCGTGGAGTGGGTACAATTTTATTAAACTTTTGTTTTTTTTTAACACTACTCATATAACCTTTAGTATTGTTTTCCTTCAACCCTTCGGAATGGGGAATCAGATAACGGCGCGATTAACCGGACGGGTTCTCTACTGTATAGCTTTCAAACGGCTGGACAAAAAATACAACATTTTTATGAAATTTTCAGTGTGGTGATAATTTGTTTTTGGAACTTTTTCTTCGCGGCGAATAATTTTTTTTTAAGCTCCAAAAAAAAAACATCGTGCTTTATTAACTTGTATACAGTGGGCGCACCTTAACATTTTTTTCGTTATTATGACGAATATAACCTCCGGTATTTTTGCCTTCAATCCTTATAAATGAGAAATCACTAAATTGCGTGATTGAACGGACGACTTCTCTACTGCATGTCTTTTAAATAGCCGGACGAGAAATGACTAAATTTTTCATGACACTATTCAGTGTGCTGGTAATTTGTCTTTGAGCGTTAATTAAGTATGTTTTTTCGCGTTAAATAAGTATGTTTTTTTGTTTACTTTGTAAAAATATCGCAAGGATCGGCTATTTGTGGAACACTATTTTAAGTGATAAGGGCTCATTATCTTGGTGATAAGGATGAAAAAATAAAATAAACTGTCATATAATCAAAAATATAGGTATAATAAGCCTCGGAGTGTGTCACAAAAATTTCGCAATTTTTTTTTATCGACACGCTTCTAAAGTTGCCTCAGAGTTCGTTCCAATTTTATTATCCGCGATATCCTAATTTCTCGGTGCGGCGGCAAGCAAATTTTGTGTTCAGTCCCAATCAAGTTCAACGGGTCACCGATGCCGGGCGAGTCTTTTTTTTTTTTTGTCTCCTGCTCGACTTAGCGATCGGAAAGAAACGAACGAAGAGTCACATCTTTTTTTTTTTTTTTGCCTACCTCAGAGAGTTCATTACTTCCAACTATGAATGAACAATTAGCGACGATCGAAATACTCCAAGTATCGACGACGAGTGCAATAGAATTGTGCGCTAAGAGGATTATTCGAGTCTTACGAAGCATCGCGGTAAATCAGGGTCAGAAGTTGTATTAAAAGTTGAAACGACGAAGTTTCGGAATTTCCTTGCAAATTATGAAGAGAGTAATCAGTTGAAATTCACTCAAACAGCGACCACTGATTCAACTGTATTGTATTGACTGGAATAACATTCTTTTTTTTTATGGATCTTGGTCCAAAAATTAGACGATTGCATTTTTGAAAAGTGAACATTTTTACATAGTATTTAAATTTTAAAGAAGAGTTAACTGTATCGCATTGACTGGAATAACATTTTTTTAATGTATCTTGGTCCAAAAAATTAGACGATTGCATTTTTGAAAAGTGAACATTTTCACATACTATTAAATTCTTTAAAAGTTTCAGCCGAATCGTTTTGACTGGAATATAATTTTTAAAAATCTATTTTGTGTCTAAAAATTGGACAAATGAATTTTTTTTAATTCAACATTTTCACATACTTTTTTAATAAAAAAAAGGGCCGAGCAGTTTGGAGGAAAATAATTTATTTTCGACGCTTAAGAAGCTCGGTCGTAACAGGGTTATAATTCGGGTTTCGGGATACGAATACGAATATATACATATGTAGACAACGTGGCTGTATGAAGCAGCGGTGTAAATTTGTTTTCCACTCGCCGCATAATACGTGCCACTTCAAATTCCTGAAAAAAGCGGTCACGGACTCAAATGAATTATGTTGAATGGAATATCATTTTTTTTAAAATGTGTTTTCGTAAAAAAAAAAAATGAGGACATAGAATTTTTGAAAAGTGCAAATTTTCACATACAAATTATTATTCTTTTTTTTTAGTTCGACCAGTTTGGAGGAAAATAATTTATTTTCGGTGCGCACGATGCTCGACCGTGAAAGGGTTGTAATTTGGTTTCGGGATACGAATAAGCCTGTATACATATACATGTGCAAACATCGTGACCGTATTAAAGCTGCACGAGAATGCGGCAGCAGTGTAATTTGTTTTCCAATCGCGACATTTTGCGTCGCCGAATAATACATGCCAGTTGAAATTCACGAAAACAGCGATCACTGATTGATCTCAGTTATGTTGACTGGAATATCGATTTTTTTTGTTTTTAACGTATTTTGATCCAAACAGCTCGAATTGTAGAAAAGTAAACATTTTTACATACTATTTAATTAAAAAAAAAGTTTCATCCCAATTATATTCACTGGAATGTTATTTTCTTAAAATGTGCGTTGCTCTAAACATAAAACAAGCGTTTTTTTTTGTTCACTTTTTTTTACATACTGTTTGAATTTAAAAAAAAGTTCCAACGGAATTATATCGACTGTAATATTATTTTCGTAAAATGTAATTTGGTCTAAAAATAAGAAAACCGAATTTTTGAAAATTTTCACATACAAGTTAAGTTAAAGTTCACCGCGCACGAGGCTCGACCTTGAAGGCGTTAAAAATCGTCTTCGGAATACGAATACAAGTGTGCATATACATATACGAACATCGTGGCTGTATTAATTCTGCACGAGAATGAGGCAGCAGTCTATGTAGTTTGCTTGCTCTCCACTTGGGCCATACACCTGTGTGGCCGCATAATACGTGCCAGCGGTCTCCCATTGTCCGTCGAGGCTCTCGGCAATGTCGAGATAATTGAGCGATGGATATAGCCACCACACCGCTGCCCTTGTAAACACGCCTCGGACCCGCAGCAAAAGCTCTCACCGCAAAACCAACAACTTCTTTTTTTCTCCTCCCTACCTCGCAAAGCGTTAAAATTCTTATCGCTCCCCATTATTCCTCAAGAGTGACGGAGTTTTCGATGTTTAACCACGTTTAACCTTGACGCGCGTAACGTTACCTCCGATCGAAGTCTCGAAAATTGCCATTATGGTGTTCTTCTCGAAGCTGCCACCCTTGTCCCAGTGATCGAGCTCGGAGAGTACGAACGTTTGATTGAAGATATCGTTCTCGTCGCTCTCCTTGTAGAACCAAAGCTCGGCCGACGTCACGTCCACCTGGAGAATCTCATTTGGAAGATAGAACGTGAAACAGGCGGCCGGATTGAAACCGGTAAGGTGGTTCGAGCTTTGACGACAGTTCTTCAAGTCCGCCACCCCTGAAACGATAAATTAACGCATTTTCGTTACTCCATCCGTTTATTTAATGAGGCCTTCGATATTAATGATGATAATAATAATAGTCTACATAATACTAAAGTTCACGTCGATTGGCCCGCACCGATACGCACAAAATCTCACACGCACACTCACAGATACTCACAGGGATACTTATAAATATTCACACCGATCCCCACAGACACTCACGCGGATACTCACGAATGCGCACAGATACTTAAGCGGATACTCACGAATACTCACAGATACTCACGCGGATACTCACGAATACTCACAGATACTTACGCGGATACTCACGAATGCTCACAGATGCTCACGCGGATACTCGCGAATACTCATAGATACTCACGAATACTCATAGATACTCACGAATACTCACGCGGATACTCACGAATACTCACAGATACTCACGCGGATACTCACGCGGATACTCGCGAATACTCACAGATACTTACGCGGATACTCACGAATGCTCACAGATGCTCACGCGGATACTCACGAATACTCATAGATACTCACGCAGATACTCACGAATACTCACGCGGATACTCACGCGGATACCCACAAATACTCACAGATACTTACGCGGATACTCACGAATGCTCACGCGGATACTCACGAATACTCACGCGGATACTCACGAATACTCACAGATACTCACGCGGATACTCATGAATACTCACAGATACTTACGCGGATACTCACGAATGCTCACAGATGCTCACGCGGATACTCACGAATACTCATAGATACTCACGCAGATACTCACGAATACTCACGCGGATACTCACGCGGATACCCACAAATACTCACAGATACTTACGCGGATACTCACGAATGCTCACAGATGCTCACGCGGATGCTCACGAATGCTCACAGATACTCACGCGGGATACTCGCGAATACTCACGGATACTCACGCGGATACTCACGAATGCTCACAGGTACTCACGCGGATACTCACGAATGCTCACAGGTACTCACGCGGATACTCACGAATGCTCACAGGTACTCACGCGGATACCCACGCATACTCACGAATACTCACAGATACTCACGAATACTTACAGATGCTTACACAGATACTGCGAGTGCACGAGCGAACATAACTACTAATAATGGTAATAATAATAATGATAATAATAATAAAGTTACAGGGAATGTTATGCGAATTCTGTACTGATTTATTGCGCCGTTCCGCGAAAATGATATCCGTATTATAAAAGAATTTCTCAGGAGGTCTTCATGATAATACGTGTACATATTACGCCCTGTATCGGCTCGAATTTCCGCTCCCGTAATTCTCACATTTTCCGTATGGGAATAAAAAAAAAAAAAGAAGAAATGTGTGTAATTCGCGATTCTTTTTTACGCTCCATCAGTCATAACGAGAATTCCGCGTTCATTCGATCGCCAAGCCAATATCTCGTTTCGCTGCGCCATCGAGAGTGCCTGCAAGTCCGTCCTACGCGCCCCGCTCTATCCTACCATCGTCCCGCTCGAACGTTCTTCTCTTTCTCTCTCTCTCTCTCTCTCCCCCTCCCCTCTCTGTATTCACTATGATTTTCTTTTTTTCGAGATGACTCTCCGCTACTTCGAGCGTGTACGTGCGAGCGAGCGCGACGCAGTCGACGAATCGACGGCGAATCGACCTTCCCGGAAACCGAATGGGTTTGCGGTTCGACGAAGCTGAGTATTGCGACGTCGATTTCCCGAGCGGGGAAGTTTCGACGAAATAAATATACTTGCCGTTACGGTGTACGAGCTAATAAGGCCGAAAAAGCGTCGGGAAAACGTAATTGGCAATCTTGATGTTCCGGATAGGAATGGCTGTTTTTTTTTTCCCCCTCGCTGCCATCCTCTTACTTGCCCCCCCTCCCCCCCCCCCCCTCGCCGCGCCTAAAAAAAGTTCATCGATCGTTACGCGTCTCTCGCTTTCGCTCCTTCGAAAAATAATCTCAAACTCGCTTTCGAACTTTCGTCTCGTCGGTCTTTTATTTTCACCTCGCGGAGGAGCCGGAAGGAGCGATAGATACTTTTTTTTTTTTTTTCTCCCTTTCTTTTAAGTGCAATTGAGCGTCCGGCCGATTCTCAAGTCAGTAACAATATTTCAGCCTTCCACTCGTGCGCCGAAAGCGGCGCGAAGGGAGAAAATTCTATCGCCCGTCGGAAGTGAGAGGCGAACCGGCGCGCCATTAATTTCCAAGGCCTGGTCGCCTGGTTGGCCTGTCCGGGTCACAATTAGGCGCGAGTATAACTTCACTTCCGCCCGATTTTCCGGGCCCCGAGTGACGCGAGGGATGGAATTTTGCTATAAATGCGGGGGGGGGGGGGAAATAACGCAACCTGGCACTGGTGCCAGACCTCGCGCGAATGTTTGCTTTTGACGTTTCGCGTTCAACGAACGGCGAAGCCTGACTCGCGCCCCGGGACTAACTGCTGGACCGAACGAATGGGTATTTTCTAAAATCACATTTTTTTTTTTTTTTTTTTTTTTTTTTTTTTTTTTTTTTTAAAGCACCGTCCACTGAATACTGAGTGGAGGGCCGGAGCTTTCCTTTCGCCGTCAAACCGATGAAATTAATGGGAATGGTTATGAATCGGACGTCTATTTGGTCAGACTACTGTACTTTTTTTTTTTTTTTTTTTACTTTTTTTTTAAACTTTTTTTCGCATCCCTGCGGCTCACGCAGCTGTGAAAATATAACGGATGCGCGACCGGGCGGGGGTTCTTGCTGGTGAAATCGCACTGTTTTCGTCAGCTGAATATCTCGAGAGCCCAACGTGCAAATTTCGGTGACCGATGAAATATCTCGTTATTAAACAATGAGAAGTTAAAACTGCGGCAGCTTCGCGAGACTTGTCGATTATGCTGTGAGCATTTTTTTTGATATTTCATCCGAGCTAATGATTCTTTCTAAAAAAAAAAAAAAAATATATATATATATATATATATATATATATATATATATATGAAAACAATTGTTTTTGATGGGTGAAACAGTCGTGATTTATTTGCGATCGTTCACCGTGGAATTTACACGATTAATTTTGTGCATTGCTACTCGAGGGATATTTTTATTGTCATGGAATTTATAGGAAAAACATTTAATTCAAGGAAATTGTGCGTTGATCCTCGTTCGTTAAACTTTTTTTGTTTTTTTTCTTTCACGTAAAATTACAAACAAAATCAAAGGTTTTCTCGCGTAGACCTTTGATGGTCTAATTGGAGATACATTAAAATAAATATCTCGAGAGTCCGACGTGCAATGTTCGGTGACCGACGGAATATCTTGACGAGAACAATGAGAAATGAAAACTGAGAAAGCTTTATGAGACTTATCGATCGCGCTGTGCAAATTTTTCGTTAATTTGTTTCCCAAATAATGATAATAATAATAATAATAATAATAATAATAATAATTCACTCACGGCGGCGTTAATGATCATCGGAGAGAAATAAAACGTAGTATCAACTTTAATCATACAACTTTTTATATACCGTCCGAGAATCGTGAAATTTGAACCCCGTTGCATCATCCGGTTCTCCGAAAATCGATATCTACCTTATTTACGCAAAAATAATAAGAACAATTAAAAAAAAAAAAAATAAAATAAAATAAAGCAATTATTAGGATTCTCCTATTTCAGAATAATCGGAGGTTTTTCGATAACGAAAAGTATTTATTTTTCTTTGCGCGATATATTCGTATCAAAGCTCGTCACAGATTGACTCTTTACTGTCATTTCCTTTGAGCCTCGACGAGTCGTCGCGTAAAAATTTTCACAAAATTCCATCGTCGCCCCCCCCCCCCCCCCTCTCCGCAGTAGTTCGTGCGGACTGGATAAAGCCAGTGGAATTGAAAGTGAGTTGAGATGAATTCAATTTTTAAAATAAAATTTAAGAAATATTTTTAAATATATGTGTGTGTGTGTGTGTGTGTGTGTGTGTGTGTGTGTGTGTGTGTGTGTGTGTGTGTGTGTGTGTGTGTGTGTGTGTGTGTGTGTGTGTGTGTGTGTGTGTGTGTGTGTGTGTGTGTGTGTGTGTATATATATATATATTATCGAGAACGGCTCGTCGAAAGGGACGCCCTTGAAGGATCGGCGTTCGCAAGAACGTAGGTGCTTCAGTAGAATAATATACCTGTATATATATATCAAAGTTTCGCGAGTTAATCGCAATTAGAGCCGGCGCCAATTAAAGGCCCGTCCCGTGGCTCATCCATATACTGCATATATAACATACACTCGATTCGGTGTGTTCGGTATAATTCCGACCGATTCTATATCTGTATATACGCTAGTGGTCAATTAACGGGCGTCGACTAAAACTTCTCGACATTGTCCACGCCCTCTCTATATCTGTCTATATCTCTTATCCTGCCGGCATTCTGGGCTCGGCTATCATCGTTCACGGTTCTTCAACCTGTTAGATCTCCTACCTGTTGGCGATAAATTCCTCCAAAGTAAACACCGAACTCCACGACCAATCAAATTAAATTTCGACGCTGTGCATGTTTGTCCGATCGCAAATTCAGTCAGTTATTTTTTGTCACTCGCATAATTGCTTTACTTTATGTCACTTACGCACGCCCCGCATGCGTAAAAACCCCCCCTTTTGACATCTTGTGAAATAATAATAATTTGCCATACACGTGCGGTACTGGCTTCACAGTATAATGTTCGCTACACCGTACCAGTATCGCATAATTTTATTTGTAACGAATGCAGGAGAAGTGCTACTTCCTTGCCTGCTGATTGTGGTACTACACAGTCAGCGTGCGTAAAGTAGGAGAAGCGTGCGTAAAGTAGGAGAAGCGTGCGTAAAGTAGGAGAAGCGTGCGTAAAGTAGGAGAAGCGTGCGTAAAGTAGGAGAAGCGTGCGTAGAGTAGGAGAAGCGTGCGTAAAGTAGGAGAAGCGTGCGTAAAGTAGGAGAAGCGTGCGTAAAGTAGGAGAAGCGTGCGTAAAGTAGGAGAAGCGTGCGTAGAGTAGGAGAAGCGTGCGTAAAGTAGGAGAAGCGTGTGTAAAGTAGGAGAAGCGGGCGTAAAGTAGGAGAAGCGTTCGTAAAGTAAAATTGGCCCAATGTGCGCATGCGCCGTTTTATTACAGTACCCATGGCTGTAAAACACCACTTATGCCACTCCCGGCACACACGAAAAGTAGCACTTTTCGTGCTTGAGTTACAAACAATTTTATTACACTCGACGCGGGAATTGCAGTTGTATGCTTCGCGTGCGCAAAACCTCCATTTTCACACCCCGCGTAGTAAAATTTTGTACGATACTTGTTCGAAAAACTTTGGAGTCTGTTTGGAGCACTCGCCTTCGGCTCGTGCTGCAAACTCACACTCGTCAGAAAAAGTTTTTTCGCACTCTTATCGTAATATACTATTTTCCTATCATAGAAAGGCACTAGTGCCTTTCTGTGACCACTTCAAAAAATTATGCGTATGGCATCGGCGTAAAAAAGGGACTCCTGACTCGTGTTGCAAACTCACACTCGTCATAAAAAACTTTTATCGCACCAGTATCGTAACGCACTATTCTTTACCCTTATCCGAGCTCTTCTCGATCTGTCTGAATATGCGAAAGAGAAAAAAAAAAATGTCCTCGGTAATGAAAAATTTGCTTCACTTGAAGATTTAATTTAAACGCAATGTCTAATTAAATTAAATCTCGAAAAACATGTGCTCAAATAAATCGACCAAAACATGACTATTTTATCGGAAATTTCATATTTCGAAATGTTCTGCGAATACCAATAACGTTATTTATTTTCTTTCTCGTTATCCAATTTCTTGTCGATCTTTCTGAATATCGCAAAGTCAGCAAGATCGATGATGCAACAGAGCAAAAGAACAAAAAAAATATGTCCTCGGTAATGAAAAATTTGCTCCACCGGAAGATTTAATTTAAACTCAATGTCTAATTAAATTAAATCTCCAAAAACATGTGCTTAAATTAATCGACCAAAACATGACTATTTTATCGGAAATTTCATATTTCGAAATGTTCCGCGAATAGCAATAACGTTATTCATTTTCTTTCACGTTATATCCAAGCTCTTCTTGATCTTTCTCAATATCGATAAGTCAACAAGATCGATAATGCGAAAGAGAAAAAAAAAAAAAAACAATCGGAAAAATAGTTGCTGACCTTCGTTGGGAAATACGACGATCTGGTCGGTCTTTCCGTAGAAGCTCTCCGCCTGGTTTTCCGGCTCGAGCGGCTCGCCCGGTCGCAGTTCCAGCACGTGGCCGTTTATCAATGGCTTCGGCAGGGTCGATATCGATATCGAGACCTCCGGAGGCTTCGAGAGCCTCAGTTTCTTGAGTATCTGTTGCTTTACGTACTCGACCCGCAACTCCGTCAGTATCGGGTCGGGATCTACGCTGGACGATGGCACAACACGATTCTGCGCGCAATCCTCGCATTCGTCGCTTCCGCTTTCGCTCGGAGGGGCGCTGGTAGTCGCTTGATCGTCAGCCGGATAGAGCGAGGACCAAACGCTCGTCAGGGGATTCACTATGACCGGCCACGAACCGCCGACGTTTCCGTAACCCAGCAGAAGCAACAGTAGCGCCAAGTCCCAACGCATCTTCAATCTTGTTTGTTTATTTGTTTTTTAAAAAAATTGTTTATTTTTTTTAAATTGATTTTCATTAATAAAAACAAATTATATTACTATTTTGGCAATTGTATTTCAAATAATTTGTTATTTTTGGCAATCGTATTTCAACTAATTTATTATTTTCACAATTGTTTCTCAAATAATTTATTATCTTGGCAATTGTGTTTCAAATAATTTATTACTTTAGCAATTGTATTTCAAATAATTAACGTATTATTTTATCAGTTGTCTTTGAAAATTTGATTTACTATTTTAGCAATTTTCCTTCGAAAACTAACTTATGAATTTATGAATTAAAAAAAAATTTTATTACGTTTCTCTTCGAAACTGTGTATTCCTGGAATTTTTCTCGTTACCCTGCTCGCGTACAAACGGAACGAGCGGGTTTCCTCAAGCGTGCATTGTCACTCGTCGAAAGTTCAATCGATCTCCCTCGAAGTGTCTTTACTCTCCTCTTACTTCATTTTCGCACCGCGATTTATTTATTTCTTTCCCTATATTCTTCTATTTTTTTTTTGCACCCTCAATATTGCAGAGATACTGATGAAATTTTGCGGTGCATGACGAGCTGTGTTTTACTCCTTCGCGTATTTCCGGTTCGAAGCGGCTCGCGCCAAGGTCGTCGTCCCGACGTCCCGGGGACTTTTCGCTCGGGAACAATAACAAAAATAAAACCGTGTGCGGCGAGAGCTTTCGGGGCGATCCGAGAGACCGCGGCGGCTTGTGTCACTTAATGCGACCGTTGACGAAGACTGGAGGTGCTTCGTGACGATGGGCCAGTGATGTAGTGGACTCGGCACGAGCGACCTTTGCCCCGCGGGACAGGGAACGATCGCCGATTGGACGGCGAACGAGAAACTGATATCAGCACGGGGTATAACACGCGCCGCGAACATGCCGCAGCATCTCTCTCGTCCGAGCGCTCGAGGCTCCGGTCGACAACTGAGAAGTGAAAAAAAAAACGTTAACAAAAAAAAAAAAAAAAAAAAAAAAAAAAAAATTGATATTTTGCGGGTAAGAAAATTTTTCGGAGGGTCGAACAGGCACGTGGGCGTCGAATGCTCTCGCACTCTTTGCCGGGTGTAGCGGTTTATTTTTATGATTATTTTTGCCGGTACTCGACGAGACTTTAACTTAGTTTCAAAGCTATTCGTGAGATTGTCCGGTAATTAATTTACACGAATATAATGGGCTATTTTATGAGATGTAGATTCATTATTGGGTTCTTATTTCTCGTCTCGGATGAAATAACGACATTAATTGGGCGTAAGACGGATGTCAAATTGCCCCATTGATCACTGATCGTCATTATTAAGGGCAACTACTGTGGACAATTATTAAACAATACTGTGCGCGTGCACAGTATTGTTTCGTCCCTACGGAATAATAGGACTCGTTAGATCCAGAAAAATAATTTACTTGACGGGCAGTCGCAGATAAATATTTTAATTAAATAAATATTTGTTTTTATCAAATAGATATTTATTTTTATCAAATAGATATTTATTTTTATCAAATAGATATTTATTTTTATCAAATAGATATTTATTTTTATCAAATAAATATTTATTTTTATCAATTGAACATTTATTTTTGTCAAATAAATGTTTTTTTGTGAGTTTAATCGCGGGAGTCGTGGAAAATTTTTATATATTTTTTTTTTGTCAATATTCGTCGAGACTTTTGCTTAGTCTCAGAGGAAAGAGATGATCGCAGAATAAATTACACGCATATAATTGACAATTTTATGACAAGTTGTAGGTTCCATCAAATAAAAAAAAAAAAAATTATATAATCCTGTGGAGTCCGTAGAAGGGTGAGAAAAAAAATTAGCATCTCGCTTTCGAGCGTCCGAGGCTCAGGTCGACAGCTTGTGAGAAAAATTAACAAAACGGAATTTTGCAGGTGTCAGACTTGTTCGGAGGATCGGGTAAGATTGTAGACATGGAATGTTCTCGGGGCTGTTCTAATGAGTCGTGGTAAATTTATATAATTGTTTATGTCAATATTCGAGACTTTAACTTAGTTTCAAAGTAATTTGTGAGACAGTCGCGAAATAAATTACACGAATATAATTGACAATTTTATGACAAGTCGGTAGGAACGTAGAATTTTTTTTTTTTTGTATATTCCTGCGGAGTCCGCGGAGGTGAAGGACGAAAAAAAAAAAGAAAAAAAAAAGAAATTAGTTTGCGGAACGGCTCGGGACAAAGTTCGCCGGCAGACGACCGGTATTCTCGTTTAACTTTTATTTCATTCATTTTGTCGGAGCCCTAATTGGCTGTTAGTCGAGACTGAAGCCGTAAGCTTTTCGCGAGGAAACTTTGCCCGCGCTTGGATCGAGAAAAAAAAAATTGTTTTTCACGATTACCAATGTCTCGCTTGACTTATGTAAAAGAATTGACGAAATTATGAAGAGAACAAAAAATTTCTATAAATAGTTCACTCTCGGTGATTAGCGCGCATTCTGAGTCACCTCGATAGATTGATTACCGAGAATTTGCAATCTTTTACGAAACTTTCAGAAGAAAGCGTCGCGGATGAAGATAAAGTGACGAAAATACATAGTCCCATGGCCTGTCAGTGCTTTCCCACGTGAACTCCCAGAGTGCAATCGAATTCTTGTACACATAACGTCCCAGCTGTTTTTTTCTATATATATATATATATATATATATATATATATATATATATATATATATATATATTTGTTTGTTTTATTTCTCAAGAGAAGCCATAAAAATCATGCGTGTCTAACGTCCACACTCCCGGCACGTACTCTTCGACGTTACACTAACGAGGGGGCCAGCTGCTCTTGGACCCGGATGATAAATAATAAATAATTAATATTCCTTCGCCCCCAGGGATAACCCCCTACTACGTACGTACGTACGTACGTACGTACGTACGTACGTGTGTGTGTGTGTGTGTGTGTGTGTGTGTGTGTGTGTGTGTGTGTGTGTGTGTGTGTGTGTGTGTGTGTGTGTGTGTGTGTGTGTGTGTGTGTGTGTGTGTGTGTGTGTGTGTGTGTGTGTGTGTGTGTGTGTGTGTGTGTGTGTGTGTGTGTGTGTGTGTGTGTGCGCGCGCGCGCGCGCGCGCATATATATATATATATATATATATATATATATATATATATATATATATATATATATAGTAGAGGAGCTGATGGCTTGCACGCTTCGCTCGGTCGCACTGCTTTATAGACCTAAGCCCTGTTTATTAGTTAACTTCACGTCCCTATTACTGACCCTTAGACCCTAATATTTACCCCTCTGGCCCTATAATTGACCATACCCGATCCAATTATTGACCCCCACCTGATCCAATCGTTGACCCCTGCTCGACCCAATCACTGACCGCCACCTGACCCAATTGTTGATCCCCGCCCGACCTAATTATTGACCCCCACCCGATCCAATTGTTGACCCCTGCTCGACCCAATCACTGACCGCCACCTGACCCAATTATTGACCCCTGCCGACCTAATTATTGACCCCCACGTGACCCAATTATTGATCCCACTGAACCCAATAAAGTTCAAGGTCACCGAACACTTAGACACTCGCTGTGAATGTCTGTGACAAATTTCCGTGTTGTGAGCTAAAATTCAACCATTAAAACATTTACGCCATAGAATGGAAGAAATTCCATTCCATGCGTTAAAATTCAACTACCAGAAAATTTGGCCTACAGAATAAAATAAATTCCATTCCCTGAGCCGTGAAATTCAACTATTTGCAAATTAGAATCGCATTTATTTTATCCACTGTGAGTGTCTGTGAGGGTCGAGGCTCGTCAGCGTGCGAGTGAGAATAACCGCCGGTACATCGTGTGTAGTATATCGTATGTAATATATATATATATAATTTAATCGTCAAATCCCGATCTGCGAGAGGCGCATTTCTATGAATTTTGCGAATCGTCTCCCCGGTGGAATTTAACAGTACGAGGACATATTCGAGCTCGGTGCCGACAACACGATATTTACGTTGACAAACGATAGGACGACTTTAAAGTCCACATTTCGAGAGAGAGAGAGAGAGAGAGCGAGAGAGAGAGAGAGAGAGAGAGAGAGAGAGAGAGATTTACGGTACAGTTCATGAGTATCGGGTTACTGGTTTTCCCCCTCGTCGACGATGACTGTTCGATTATTAATTTCACTAATGAGCCAATACAGAACGCGGATTCTCGCACTCTCAGTGGTCGAGAATCCGGCATGCATTATCGGAGGCATATACAAATAAGTAATGCACAGTAGAGTAGGATACGTTCAATAAAGCTCTGCCCTCTATTGACCGACGATCGATCGTTTAAGGTCGATTATTGACCGACAGTAATCGATGAGTCTGCAGGTATGCGCGATACGTACGATTTTGCATTAAAACTCATTAATAGGAAAGAACGGGGCAAAATGGACTCTATTTTTTCCACATTTGTCCGCACACATCCCAAGACCATCGTGAAAATTTAATATGTCAACAAATATATATATATATATACATGGGATGCACAATTTTGGGCGAAAATGATTTTATATATTTTAGATATATTTTTCGATTCACGCTATATGTACATTTCTGTATGTACACTGTAAAATAATATTGTTTGAAAATTAATTAACGGTGTTGGAAGCTTTTTTTTTTACATAAACTGTTTCTGAAATTTCAAAATTTGTACTTTTAATGGAAATTTTTGTAAATTTCAGGCAAAAGATTTGTAACTTTAATATCTCGTATTTTTATTTTACAATAAAGGTACATTAACGTTCAATTAATGTAAGTAATGTAAGGAAATTTTGATTTCCGGTACATGAAATTTAAAATTTATTTTTTACAGTCTACTACATTATGCATATCCACTGTAAAAGAAATTGTAAATTTAATGTACTGGAATTTGAAGTTTGCATACATTACTTACATTACTTACATTCGTTGAACATTAATGTACTTTTTTTTGTGAAATAAAAATTCAGATATAAAAATTACAAATCTTTTGCTGGAAATTCACAACAATTTTCATTAAAAATCAACATTTTATTGTAGAATTACAAGAAGCATGCGTTTGAAATTCTGCAAACAGTTTGATTAAAAAAGCTTCCAATACCGTTCAGCACGTAAAAAAAAATGTTTACAGTGTAAAACTTGTTTAAGCGTCTTTTAAAAATTGTTATTAGTTATAATATTATATACAATATTATTATATACAATAAAGTTCTAAGGTCATCCATGGGTTCCCAATGGCCGCTCGATTCGAATTCCAGTGGTTCCCAATGAACGCTCGATTTCCGATTTTGAGAGTCTATTGTTTTACAATCTGTCACCTGTAAAAATGTCACCTCGACATTTCTTGGTCCTGGCAAATAATCGGCTTATCGTTGACGTGCCAGGAAAGGTTAGAATATACTGATTGGCATTTGAAACTTTATTTTGGATATAAAATATCCGACATATATAGTGTATTAATGCGCGAGAATGAATCTAACGTCATTCGTGTCTGTAGGTAGTCATATGTTTTTCGTTGTCGATTGTTTTTTCAATCAGTTCCTGTGACAATTCTGACAGTCTGTTTTAAGACTATGCGTAAATGGGTCACCTGAAGACAATAGCGCTGGTAAAAATTCGATATCTCGAAAAAAAAAAACAATATTGCCATTCTGAAAGTGGAAAAACGGGAAGGGGGTATTTTTTTTCAAAAAGTCCATTATCGTCAAGAAATTGTAAGGGTACCATTTCTTGAGTAAAAAATTTTAAAAAATTTGTTCGTCAATGAAATCGGTTGGGAAATATGCCACTTGAAAACAATGGCGAAGGTTTTAATTTGATATCTTGAAATTTTTTTTTTTCGAAAACCATTCTGTATGCTAAAAATTCGAAATTTTGATTTTTAGCGTACAGAATGGTTTTCGAAAAAAAAATGTCAAGATATCGAATTAAAACCTTCGCCATTGTTTTCAAATGGCATATTTCCCAACCGATTTCATCAGCGAAAAAAATCTAAAAAAAATTTTTTCTCAAGAAATGGTACCCTTACAATTTTTTGACGAAAATGTTTTTTTTTTTTTAAAGTAAATTTTTTAGACTTTTTTCGTTAATGAAGTCGGTTGGGAAATATGCCACTTGAAAACAATGGTGAAGGTTGTAATTCGATATCTTGAAATTTTTTTTTCGATAATCATTCAAGATATCGAATTAAAACCTTCGCCCATTGTTTTCGAGTGGCATACATCCCGACCGATTTCATTAACGAAAAAATTCTAAAAAAATTTTTTACTCAAAAAATGGGACCCATACGATTTTTTGACGATAATGGACTTTTTGAAAAAAATAAAAAAATACCCCCTTCCCGTTTTTCCATTTTCAGAATGGCAAAATTTTTTTTTTTTTTCGGCATATCGAATTTTTACCAGCGCTATTGGCTTCGGGTGACCCATTTACGCATAGTCTTAAAACAGACTGTCAGAACTGTCACAGGAACTGATCGAAAAACAATTAACAACGAAAAACATATGACTACCTACAGATACGAATGACGTTAGATTCATCCTCGTGCATTAATACACTATATATGTCGGATATTTTAAATCCAAAATAAAGTTTCAACTGCCAATCAGCATATTTCTAACCTTTCATGGCACGTTAATGATAAGCCGATTATTCGCCAGGGCCAAGAAATGTCGCGGTGACATTTTTACAGGTGACAGATTGTAAAACAATAGACTCTCAAAATCGGAAATCGAGCGTTCATTGGGACCCACTGGAATCCGAATCGAGCGGCCATTGGGAACCCATGGATGACCTTAGAACTTTATTACATATAACTATTTTATGTTATTGTGTGAAGTCCCCGACACAGAACGCCCCGTAGGTAGGATCTAGTTCGGAATTCGCTGGATTTTGAAGCGTAATGCGATACGGACTTTTATGTCTATAGTAACACATATTGTACGCGAGTTTAAATGCGAATTAACGAGTCCGCATTATAATATAATTATTATTATATGTGTATATATATATATATATCGACAACGTACACACGATAATTTTACGCGACGATGTGACTACGAGCGTATCGGCGCGTACGCACGCAGTGAACCCAATTTATTTAGCCGTTGCGTCATTTCGTCGGGGGGAGTTTCGGTGGACTTTTCTCTTTAGCGACGATAATGTGAAAAAGGTCAGGGCAGCTGCGCGCTCGGGTTTACCTTGTTCCCTCTCGGCTCTCGCGAACTCCCGATTTTATATTATTTTTATTTTCAATTTTTCGACGCTCTCGGAGTTCCGTCGTCATTTTCCTTGGCCCCTTATCCTTCATCCGACGCAAGGCTGCGCTCACTCGAGGGACACTCCGACAGTGCCGAAGCGAGACGGTTCTTATCCGAGCTCACGAAACCTCCGGTCGTTGCAGATTTTCTTTTTTTTTTTTTTCGATGCTGCAGCAAACTTCAGAATGCAAATAGACTGGTCAGATATTTCGGTCAGGGCTTCGTTGCAGAGTGAATTTCAATTATTTGCAAGGACAAACTCGAGGCATCAGAACGCAACTGTTTAATCGGTCGAGTATATTTATTTATTTATTTTTTTCTCGGTCGTACAAATTATGGGCAATTTTTTTGTTGGTTTTAGGATTTTAGGATGCTGCAGCAAACTGCAGGATGCGAATAGACTGTTCAGATATTTCGGTCAGGGCGTCGTTGCAGAGTGAATTTCAATTATTGGCCAGGACGAACTCGAGGCATCAGAACGCAACTGTTTAATCGGTCGAGTATATTTATTTATTTATTTTTTTCTCGGTCGTACAAATTATGGGCAATTTTTTTGTTGGTTTTAGGATTTTAGGATGCTGCAGCAAACTGCAGAATGCGAATAGACTGTTCAGATATTTCGGTCAGGGCGTCGTTGCAGAGTGAATTTCAATTATTGGCCAGGACGAACTCGAGGCATCAGAACGCAACTGTTTAATCGGTCGAGTATATTTATTTATTTATTTTTTTCTCGGTCGTACAAATTATGGGCAATTTTTTTGTTGGTTTTAGGATTTTAGGATGCTGCAGCAAACTGCAGAATGCGAATAAACTGGTCAGATATTTCGGTCAGGGCTTCGTTGCAGAGTGAATTTCAATTATTGGCCAGGACGAACTCGAGGCGTCAGAACGCAACTGTTTAATCGGTCGAGTATATTTATTTATCTATTTTTTTCTCGGTCGTACAAATTATGGGCAATTTTTTTGTTGGTTTTAGGATTTTAGGATGCTGCAGCAAACTGCAGAATGCGAATAGACTGGTCAGATATTTCGGTCAGGGCTTCGTTGCAGAGTGAATTTCAATTATTGGCCAGGACCAACTCGAGGCATCAGAACGCAACTGTTTAATCGGTCGAGTATATTTATTGATTTATTTTTTTCTCGGTCGTACAAATTATGGGCAATTTTTTTGTTGGTTTTAGAATATATTTATTTATTTATGTTTATAGAGTATATTTATTTATTTATTATTTTCTCGGTCGTACAAATTATGGGCAATTTTTTTGTTGGTTTTAGGATTTTAGGATGCTGCAGCAAACTGCAGAATGCGAATAGACTGTTCAGATATTTCGGTCAGGGTGCCGTTGCACAGTGAATTTCTATTCACTATGCAACGGCAATATAAAATATTTTTTATTTTGATTTTTTTTTTCGTTCGCGCAAATTGCGGGTAATTTTTGTTTTGGTGATTTTTTGTCTGGACGATATAGTCTACCTCGAAGCCTCATAGTTTGCGATGAAGAGAGAACATTTCTTCTCGGAACGCATCAGATTCGCCCGAGTTGACATTTCAACTTAAATTTCGCTTCGTTTGTTTTAACAAAAAAGTTTTTCGTCCTGGTTCGTTTCGGGTGAAACTTGCGTTTTTTTTTTCTGTCTCCCCCGTCGTCATCTCTGCGACTTGAAAGTTATTTTTCTTTGCAGCGCTACGACACAGTTCTCGTTGCCCTCCGCACCGCCACGTCGTCAGTTATATTTGCCTCGTGCAAATCCGCGAAAACCGCTCTCCGGCGTCGATAAATTGTCGAGTTTTGCGGATCCTCACCGAGATCTACGGGTCGGCGAATGGCGTCGAAGAAGCGCGTTCTCGAGTTTCTTGCACTGGAAAGAGAGAAAAAAAAAAAAGAAAAAAAAAATGGATCGTCAAACTTCAAAATCGAACGAGGTTTTCGTCTCCCGCCGAATTATTTCTGTACATTCGTTTGCTCCACTAAATGACTTCTTTTTTTTTATCAGGATAAACACAATTTTGACTCTCTACGACCTTGAAATTATTTTTCTCTACCTAAAAAAAAAAAAATTAAAACAATTGTAAATACAGTTTAGATCTTTGCAATTTTTTCCATAACATAATTTTCTAGTGGGATGCCCATTTCGTTCTCGTTGTTAAGAATTAAAAAAAAAAAAAAAAAAATTAGTTCGTCAACATCAAGATCGAGTGCGCCTGTCGATCTTGATCATTTGGTGTTCCATGATCTTGAATTTATGTAAGAGTGATTTTTCCTTTGGGAGACGTTAGGGACGACCAGTGACGAACGAAACGGCTAGCGTCGCTCTAAAATTTGAGAAGATTTATTTCGTCGCTCTTTTTACAGGATTGTTGTATTTGCAGGACATTTTATTTTTTTATGCAGCCAAACCTCCCACCTAAAAGTTGTAATGATCGATTTTGAATTTGAAAGCGAATAGCGCGAAACAATCGAATAAACGCGTCAATCGAGCAACGCGCCGGTGAGAATATATAATAAAAAATGTTCCCGCTGTCTATGTGTTCTTTTTGCGCGCATCCTCGGTATTTTATTCGGCATCGCTTTTTTTTTATATCTCCTCCCAGGGAACCGTTCAATTTAGTTTTAATGTTATTTTCAAGATTTATTTGACTAGATAATTTAATCTTATTCGGAAAACTCATGTGTGGTACTGTTTATACAACTTCTGTTCGCCTATCTATCCGCATATACCTATAATGATCGAGGCGCCTTCAAATGAACGGAGTTCAATCGGACACTTGCGTGCTAGCACATTCATAAACTGTTACACCACCATTTCTTTGCATCTTTTCGCATCGGTGTTCAATTCTTCACTGTTATAAATATACAGCAACGTTTCTAACGGACTTTCATTGGTACGTCGTCACTTATCTACACCGCGTCCACTCGACACGCACAGAATCACCATATTTTCAAGCTTACACTAAAATTCTGGCGCCACGAGCAAACTTACACCGGTGCTTGTAGTCACATGCTGAATCGCACGCATGTTCAATCGTTCACTCGACTTACCGGACTTTTGAGCACCCCCCCAATGCGAGACAATATGGGTTCGAGCGGTTCCTAGCAATGAGAACCGCGGATACTTCGTCGGTAAGGTCGTCAGTTTTGTGTAAGGTCGTCGGTATACCGATGAAGTAGCCGCGGTTCTCAATGGTAGGAACAGCTTGAATCCATATTGCGTCGCATCGGGGGATGCGTAAAAGTCCCATAAGTCGAGTGAACGATTGAACATGCGTGCAAAACAGCGTGTCACTGCGAGCACCGGTGTACGTTTGCTAATGGCGCTAGAATTTTAGTGTAAGCTTGAAAATATGGCAATTCTGTGTGTGTAGAAGGGACGCGGTGTAGATAAGTGACGACGTACCAATGAAAGTCCGTTAGAAACGCTGTTATATATATATTTATAACTTTGAAGAATTGAACAGTGATGCGAAAAGATGTAAACAAATGGTGGTGCAACGTTTTGTGAATGTGCTAGCATGCAAGTGTACGATTGAAATCCGTCCATTTGACGGCGCCTCCAATGATCATTACAAAGTAGAGAAACGACATTTGCGTTTCTTTTGTCGACGTTGTGTGTTGGACACGTTGCACGCGGACGGTTCTCGCTTGCTTCTTCTCTACCGTCTCTGGCGGTCCCTACTTTACCGACACGTCGCGCGCAAACATTTAATCTCTAAGAAATGTGTTTTCCTTACATTTATAAAAAAAAAAAAAAAAAAAAAAAAAATGGGTCTGCAAATTTTACCCAGAATATAGTATTCTAATCGGAATGCCCACTTTATCCTCGTTAAGAAAAATATAATTAAGGTCGTCAGACTCTAAAATCGAACGAAGTACATGTCTCTCGTTGAATCATCGCTCTGCATTCATTTCCCCGATCTAATTTGCTTTCACCAGAATAGAAACAAGTTTGACCTTCCATGCCCTTGAAATTATTTTAAAAAAATATGCGTATCTACAAATTTTCCCCAGAACATACTTTTTACAACGTGGATGCCCATATCGTCTACATTGTTAAGAGAAAGCGATACTTGTTTACCGTCGAATTATTGTTACACATTCGTTTCCTCGACTCGATTACTCTCAATCGAAGTACAGACAATTACGACCTTCCATGACCTTGGAATTATCTTTCCTTCCTTAAAAAAAAAAAAAAACAGAAAAGAAAATGCATTTTGGGTCTACAAATTTTTCCCAGAAAATGCTTCTCTAACAGTGTTGCTTATTTCGTCCACGTTGGCAAAAAAAAAAAAAAAAAAAAAAAAAAAAAAAAAAAAAAAAACCGTCATAGCCGTATCGCTCGACATAACCCGCCGTATAAATCCGGAGCGCGCAGATCGAGCGAGTGGAAACGCGATAGAGGATCGGCAGCACACCCTCGTTGGGATTTATTTGATGCTGCGGGTCAGAAACGGACGAGATGGAAAAATGTACGAACGCCAGGAGGTTCGGAGTGTGGACGAACGAGAGAAGGAGGAGAGGTAAAAAAGCGGCGAAAGGAGGAGGGGAATTGGGTTGGGGTGGCTGGATGGATGGATATAGGCAGAAGCGGCTCCTTCCTCCGTTCCCGGCTGCACATCCGACATGATAAGGGCTTCGCGGCCGACGAAAGCCCTCCCGGATTTTCCTGTCGTGTCCCGGACACGTTCCACGGATTCTGCCGAAGGGGCCGAGAGCGGCGGGGAGGAGGGGGGGGGGGGGGGGGGGGGGGGTCGAGGACATCGTCGCGATCCTGACACTTTTCACGGAAAAGTCGAGTCCTTCCATCGTGCATTCCTCGTAACCATGTATCTGCCTCCCTCACAGCTATACATACTGTACTTTTGCTGTTTACTTCCTTTGTGCATACACTCTCTGCAGAATACTCGACGAGGGTTCTTGGAAGCTCGACTTTTATGCACGGTGCTTCGTTGACCGTCGAACAGAGGTCAGCTCTTGTGAGTTCTGGCACGAAGGGGCGTTCCTACCGGGGAAAAACGGCGAACTTTCAACAGTTTATTATACAGGCATAAAGATAAATTATTGATAATAAGATCTTTTTTTATTAGCTGTATCCATCCGTATACCTATATAAACTGTACAATTGTATTTCATACAGTTGCCTACACACTGTTTCTCGTAAGCTCGGCTTTTATGTATCGAGCTTCGTTGACCGTCTACAGAGGTCAGCTCTTGCGAGTTCTGGTACGAAGAGGCGTTCTCTTCCCACTAGCGAACGGCGAACTCACAACAACTTGCTATATATCAAAGTAAATAATAAGCTATTGTGAGTTCTACTATGATGAAGGGGGACCCTCTTCCTACTGGCTAAACAGCGAAGTCACAGCAACTTATTATAAAATAAATAAAATAAATAATAAGCCATTGTGAGCTCTATTACGAAGAGGCCCTCTTCCGACTGGGGGAAACTGCGAACTCTCAGCAACTTATCATACAACCATAAAAATAAATTGTTGATAATAAATTTTTTTTTATTAAGCGTACCATTCGCATGCCTAATGTACACTGTACAGTAGTGTACATGCAGTTGTGTACACACTGTATCTCGGAAGCTCGGCTTTTGTGTATCGAGCTTCGCTGACCGTTCCACCAGAGGTCAATTTTTGTGAGTTCTGGTTCGAAGGGCGCCCCCTTCCGGCCAGCTAAACGGCGAACTCTCAGTAACTCGTTGCACAATGATAAAAACAAATAATAAACCTTTTTTTTTCTTTACACGGAGAGAAGGATCTAATAAATATGACTATATCGCTTGGGTGATATACGATTTTATTTTTTTATAAAAGTAGTTATTAATTGTGTTGTTCATAATATTGTTACAGACTTTTACTCAAGAGCTTGATGCTCACAGCTCGAAATTCAACCGAGTTCTGTTCATTCAATTTTTTACAAAATTTCCTTTGCGATGATTTTCGGCGATGGTGTTTTGTCGATATCCAAGAGTAGGGGTGGTTCGATGCCTCCAGTAAGTGTATTATATCCAGTCATGGGCCGGGTACCGCCTCCTCTGTGGAGTCCCGCCGGGGTAAATGCTAAGTCCGCTGGTGGTTTGCATAATTGTATGAGTTTGGGCCTTTCCTTTGCAGGTCCTAAAATGCGCAGCATTCCTTTTCTTCGGATGAAGTGTCCACATCTGGCATGCATCCTTGGGGGGAAAGTTCTGCATGCTCGATGGTTTTTTTTCCACATGACCCTCTTCTATAGAAAGTTCGCGTGTGAGACCATTCCTGCCTAATAATAACTATTTGATTCACGCTCCCATTATTTACATTTACATCGGACAAAGAGATGAGAGATATTACCATAGCACCACATAGTGGTACGGAGCACGGTCTTACATAAGGGTCCGGAAACGACGGGCAGATTTCATAGGCTAAAGTGGGCTGCTCAGTGTCCACACTTGTTTCTCTCA
Source organism: Amblyjoppa fuscipennis (assembly GCA_963575735.1). NCBI lineage: Eukaryota > Metazoa > Arthropoda > Insecta > Hymenoptera > Ichneumonidae > Amblyjoppa > Amblyjoppa fuscipennis. Next base: position 10,590,556 of record OY754494.1, on the reverse strand, counting down.
CCGCTAACACCTTGCGGCGCTGTGGTCGTGGGATGTTGGGAGACTATCCTAAACCGTACAGTTCTGTCTTCGCGTTTCGTCTAAAATCGTTCGTGTGAAAATCTAAAAAATTCTCATTGACAAATTGATCGTATGAAAATGACGAAATCCTGTTTGGTACCTCACTGCAAAACAGGATACAGATCAAATAAAATGCGCTGTGAGCAAGACAGAGACTCGACATCCTCTTTCCGATGCGCACCATGCGGCCGAAAATTGAAGCTGCGCGATAACTGGACGCTAAGCGACCCTTCCCCCACCACCGTCGTTTCCAGACCTGTATGTAAGACCGTGATCCGAACCAATTGGGTTCGGATAATCGCAAAAATTCTTGGCAAATCTGCGACCTTCCGCCATAGGTGGCGCCCTAGTGCTCATCTATGTGCTGTGGTAATATTGCTTAGATGATCGGTAGTTTTTACCAGATCCTTCTCTCAGTCCATCATTCCTACCGCCTTGAAGTGGTCAACTTGTAATCCACGGTTCCGATTCTATGAGCCTTCGGATTAAAAATCATAGATCTTGTCGATAACTCGGGTGTGTCTTAATCGCCCTTACGACGAGCTTACGAGCTGGATTCACCTCGACTCGGATACGTCCTCGTCGTCCTCGGCCATATAGACTGGAACGGCGGGAATGCCGACAGCCAGAGTAGGAACAGTAACCGGGAAGTAGAGGAAATAAATAAAAGTAGCGTAGAGGCGGGTGGTATACGCGTGGTACTACTCCGGGTAGCGCTTTCATCATCCACTTCGTCCTAATCCGGCGGTTGTACTGCCGGCGCTGCCGCTGTGTACGTGCAGACCTGTAGACACTGTACCGCCGCGACTCCTCTCCAGTTTTCATCCGCCGACCGGGGAGAGGTCTCTGACGGAAACCGGAGGGAGAGAGGGAGAGAGAAAGGGAATTTATTGTACTCCGGGACACGGTCCCTTAAGAGCACCGGAGACCCATACATATTCAGGCGTACTCGCTATAGCGAATGAACATACCCCCTTCCCCCCCCATCTCCTTTTCCCCCGCCCCTCATGTGCGCGAACTCTCTATACCCATATCTTGCACTCTCGCGAGCAGTAACGGCAGTCCCACGACCAAAAAAAACGAACTCGAGTGTGTGTGTGTGTGTGTGTGTGTGTGTGTGTGTGTGTGTGTGTGTGTGTGTGTGTGTGTGTGTGTGTGTGTGTGTGTGTGTGTGTGTGTGTGTGTGTGTGTGTGTGTGTGTGTGTGTGTGTGTGTGTGTGTGTGTGTGTGTGTGTGTGTGTGTGTGTGTGTGTGTGTATACATATATACTATATGTGAGGGCTGGTCGTTTCGGTACGAACGCGGTTAAGATTACATGCGATAGTGTAATCTAATAGTATAACATTATGTTTGGCCTGTACGCCATTCGAACTGCGAACTCGCTTGCCAGATATAGTCAATTAGAAAAGCCGGAAGTTATGGGCGGTCGTGAATTAATTTCTCGAATTAATTAGAATTCATTGGATACAAGGGACATATCGCCAGGCTTATCGGATCGTGACGATATGGTTTGTCTTGGTGTGTTTTTTTTTTGTTTTTTTTTTGGTTCTTCGCATCGTGGATTATTTTTTTATGGTGATGAGGATGAAATAACGAAATGTAGAAGAAATTTATAGGCGTTTTATTGTTTTGAGATGTACAAAATATTCGTGAAGATTCGTCTTGCTTTTTGGGCATATTTTTATGTGTTTCTCAGCGCACTCGAGGGTTGTCGTGCGCGAAAGGAATTTTTTTGAAGCTTCTCGATGAAAAAATTTCGAACGGAATATTTCGTTGTCGTTTAACACTTTGAATTAATTTCTTAAAGTTAAAAACGACACGTTATGAATTGCCGTGAGATAATTCGCATAGTTATCGTTTGTTCTGTTCGTATTTCGTTTGTTCCATGGAAAAAATGTCGATAAAATTATTTCTTCATCGTTTAAACCTTCGAGACAATTTTTTTTCGAGTTAGAAACGACGCGTTATAAATTGCCGAGAGAAAATTCATATCGTCTTTTTTTTTTTTTGGGGAAGGAATTTTCGAGCAGACATCGCGAAGGGTTATTTGCAACGGAAGTTTGTAAATCGGGATTTGACATGATCCGATTATGAGAGAAGAGAACTCGCGCGGTTTTCGAGTGAACCAGATTAGCACACCGGCCACGGAATTCCGCTGCCGCTGAAATACTGTATGCATGTGCTCTTGTGTTTCACGAGACCGTTTGCGGATTTCCGTCGTATCCTCGTTTCGACATGCTCCGCTCGCTAATCCCTCCCTCTTATACTTTCCTCGGCTGTATCTCGCGATAATTAAATTTCTCACTGCTTCCGTCGGTGTGCGCATTCTTTTATCCCATTCCCTCCACTCTTTTTACCGCGCTCTCGGTCCGTCCGGCTCGCGACATCTCGGTAATTACATTTTCGTCTTGTTCTCACTGTGATTACTAATTTTTACCTTACACGTTAGTTCAAAATCCGGAAAAATCTAACTTTGACATTGCTTTTCGTAATAATTTTTTTTTTAGCGTTCTCTCATAGTTGTACAGAGGTGTGTACGAGGGCGCCAGAATTTCCCGGAGGAAACTCCGAAGTTTCTGTCGATTAAAAAAATTTTCTTGAATGGGTAAAGAATAATTGCGAAACTTTATCAAAGGTTGCCGCAGCTGACTCAGCAATGTATATAGAAATCGACCACAGCCAAAATAAATCGTATATACGTATGTACAGTAGAACCTCGATTATCCGAACCTATTGGGGCCGTGACAAGTTCGGATTAACGATTGTTCGAATAATAGAGTTATTAATGAAAAATATTATGATAATAACAACATACGTAAGGAATGTGAGTTTGTTTTATATAAATTCGCATACAAACATTATATATATATACTTTGGAACATATTATTGAATATGCTTACCTCAGGCATTATTTTCGATTAAGTCCTCAATTTTTGGTTGCATAAGCGCATGATACAAACCTGCACACGCCTGCAACAAGGTAACGCTCGATGATATGTAACAACGAAATTTTGCGGCATTATTTCGAATAATAAAGATTCGGATAAATTAAATTCCTGTTTGGACAATAGAAGTTCGGATAAAATAAATTGCAGTTCGGATAATCGAGGTTCTACTGCACTGTAAGGGGAAGCCTTACCCCTGGTAGGTCTTTCCGCTTTCCGCCAGATGGCGAGTCGGCGGAGCTCTCGCGCAAGTGAAGTGGTCAGCGAGTCGCTATAAAGGCTCCACCTATCCTGCCCTCCAGATCCTTTCCCATTGTCAAGAATTGACCGTAAACACCTCGCGATAACCTCAAATGGAGCCTCGTTGTATTATTTTATGTAGCTCATGCACGAAAAGCGCTACTTTCCGTGCCTGCCGAGAGTGGCCTAAATGGCGCTTTGCAGCTATCAGTTTAATAATTTCCTCGCGCATGCGCAGATCGGCTCATTTGCGTGCGATTTCTGGAAATTATTGCACACTGCTCGTAGCGCCACAATCAGCAGGCACGGAGTAGCACTTCTCCTGCATTCGTTACATAACAGTACTTTGCGATATTACACCGAGAAAAATAATTTATTTGACGGCCACCGTTTATTTTACTTCATCTAAATAAACGGTGGGCGTCAAATAAATTATTTTTCCGAGTGTAGTGCGTAAAAGCGGACTTTCGACGAAGGTTGGGAAGTGGCTGCACGAGCCGGATCGAGCCGAGTGCTGTCCACTTCACAACCGCCGTCGGGAGTCCGTTTTTACATACAAGTATCGCACGGCAGGTGAATAAGTTGGTGAAGTTGGACTTAAAATTTTTTGTTTCGTCGAGTCACAAATAAATACTTACACATTTAGTCAATAACGGTTAAACCGACAAACAAAAACAGTTGTTTCCGTCGGCACGATAAATTGGATCCAACGTATCTGCGTCACGTTCGTATCGGTCCGCGCATATGTGAGTGTTGTTGACGCAGACAGTGAGTTGACAAACTCCTCGGATCGTCAACCCCCAAACGCCTCCATTTCCCAACACAATGGCATATTACGTCGCCTCCGCAGACGCGCATACGTCCGTCGGGTTGACGTAACGTAATGTCGTAACCCCTTTCACTCTCGGTGGGGCGCACCACACCCCGCTCCCACGGAGATGACAATTCGGAACTGCCACTGTCGTCGCAAGGACATGTAGAAACGATGCGGCGACACGTCCCGCGGGTTCGAAGACGCTGAGCGGCGCACAATGTCTCCATACAGTTTGCGCCATGTATGGGCCATTCCTTGTCAATCGGAACAAACTCAAAGGCTTCGATAAAAACTCCCAATGGGCGATCGACTGTTACAAACAATTTATTGCACTAATGAACGAAGAATGGAAATAATGAACAAAAAAAAAAAAATTAATTTGACACGGATAAAACGTCGTTACAAAGTTACAAGGTATGGTCAACAAAACTTCATCTTTGCGATACTGTCGAAATGGTACTGGCATTCCATTGATATTCCGATACTCCATACAGTTTGCATCATGTCCGGGGTATTTTATGTCAATCGGAATAATCGCATGGGTTTCAATGAAAATTGCCAAAGTGCGTTCGACTATTGCAAACAATTCATTGTACAAACAATCGAAGAATATAAAAACAAATGGAAAAATAACTTGACACGGATAAAACGCCGTTACAAAATTATGGACAAAAACTATTAAATTTTGCGATACTTTCATAAAGAAATTTCAATCCATTGATCGACGGTATTTCAGAAGTTTTGCCCAAGCGTGAAGGAGAACTTAGTTCGGCGCACATCGTCTCCATACAGTTTACACTATGTTTGGGGCATTTCGTGCCAATAGGAACAATCGCAAAGGTTTCAAATAATAATTCCCAAAGTGCGTTCGACTATTACAAACAATTTATTGCACAAATCAACGAAGAATAAAAGTAAATAAAAAAAATTACCTCGATACAAATAAAACGCTGTTACAAAGTTATGTAAAAAAAAAAACACAATTTTTGCGACGCTTTTATAATGGAATTGGCATTCCATTGGCATTCCGATACTCGATACAGTTTTCATCGTGTTTGGGTCATTCCCAATCGGAACAATCTCAAAAGTTTCAATGAAAACTCCCAAAGTGCTTTCGACTATAACAAACTATTTATCGCACAAATCGAGAGAGAATAAAAAATAAATAAAAAAATAACTTGACACGTTTAAAACGTTGTGACAAATATGGAAAAAAAATATATATATATATATTGAATTTCGTGACACTTTCATAACGGGTATTTGAATCCGTCGATCGACGGTATTTCAGGAGTTTCCATCCAGCGTGAAGTAGAACTTAGTTCGCGCGGAGAGTTTACTCATCAAAATTATCTTGAATATTCGAGCGATTCGTTCGTTCGATGTCGATTGAAACTTTTCCTCCTCCCCACGATTACCCAAGAAAATCTCCCCCGACTTCGATCTTCACCGTATTATCAATGTGTCGCAATTGGCTTTGCGGAACTCGTGCAACGGGAGTGGCAATTTTCCTCGTGACACGAATTCAAATATCGCCACGATTATTATTATTATTTTCGTCATTATTATTACTATTATTATTATTATTTTTATTATTATTATTATTATTATTATTATTATTATTATTATTATTATTAATTTATCAATGGAAACGGGATTCCATGGTATGGAAATCGATAGTTCTTAATTGTTTCACACTTTCGCATAGGATGCGTAATTCGCTACACCACAACGATTTTTGTTTTTTCGCAGTCGCATGTAACCGCCCTCGCCCCACTGGTCGCCCCACCAGTTCTTCAGGATCCACTCGTTCGGCGTGTAACCGACAATGAGCATCGCGTGATTCACCAGATCGGAGCTGCAGGTCGGATCGTCGTAGACACCCTCGCTGTTCGGGTAAATAAAGTTGATAGTTTATTAATAAATACTTTTTTAATCGACCGCCTATTCTGGAGGTTCCACATTATGCTCAGGGTGCCATTTTTGCCCCAATCTCTCAGAGTGTTCGGATCAAATTTTCGTTAAATTGTCGCCCCATTTTTGCCCCGATCTATATTTTATATGCAGTTTGGCTGTCGGTTTTGCCCCGCATGCATTACATATGCTTAAGGTAGTACTTGCGGTACCGTCCAGCCAAACATGAATTTTAGAGAAAATTTCGAACACTTCATGATGGGATAAAAATGTGAAAAAAAAAATCAAGTGTATGTGCTGCAAAGATTTTTTCTGTGAAATAATTACTCCAATTTGTCATTAACAAATTGAAGATAAAAAATGATTATTCAATAAATTATCAGGCAAATTAACTATTTTTCTTTATAAAAATAATTCGTTTATTTTTCGGAATACGTATGAATTTTTTTTAGAATTTTTTGTAATCTTTGAAAATCGCTTTTTTTCGCAGCTTGAACATCGAAAAAAGGCGATTTTCAAAGATTACAAAAAAAATTTTGAACGAATTCATACGTATTCTGAAAAATAAACGAATCGTCATTGTGAAGGTCATTTGTTGAACAATAATTTTTATCTTCAATTTGTCAATGAAAAATTTGAATTATTATTTCACAAAAACAATCTCTGCAGCGCGTCCCGTGCGCTTGATTTTTTTCAGATTTTTATTCCATCAAGAAGTGTTCGAAATTTTCTCGGAAACTCGCGTTTCAGAACTGTTCGCCGAGCGATTCTAGCCTACGCGAGTGTTAGCTTCTCGTCTCCGAACTCGCTCGGCCGTGGAGCGATGACGGAACGAGGGCTCAAATGCGAAATGATTTCTGCGGCGGTCTCGACCTTTAAATTGGTGCAAATCAGAGGGACACGCATCGAGCGAAGTAGAAGAGATCGGACTGCAGTGCGGAGTAGATAGCGCCGCAGGAATAGGAAACGCGAATAATTTAAAACTGCTCTCGACGCCGATGAAACGAAGGAAGACGGCCCGGGCGCTACCGACGTCGAAGAGCCGGCATTGCGCGTTCTTTTAAAGCGAAACTCTCCGACCGTCCCACGAGTTAAAACGTATCCGAGACCGCGCGGATATATCCAACGATAAAACGCATCTTGAATAAATCGACATTCGTAAAAATCTTCATCAGAAAGAGAGACTACCCTTGCGCTCTTTGTACGCTCCTTCATTGAATAATTATTCAATATCCGAGACGATTAATCGGCGCTCTTCTCGTCGAGATGCGAGAGAATGTGCCGCTGATTAAAAACGAGACAGCCTCTCGCACGCATTAATTAATTGCCGACGCTGCAGCGGCAAGGCTCGCCGCCGTCTTGCCTCCAAGACTCGCCCGAGGGTTATCGTGCGCCAAAGAAATTCTATGAAGCTGCTAACGGACAAATTTCGAACGAAATATTTCCCACTCGTTTAATCCTTTGAAACATTCTTTCGAGATTTTCTGTTCAAGGTAAAAACGACGCGTTATTAATTGCCGAGAGAATTTCTTTTCCTACCATAGCCAGTTGACGAACTGCAAACGGACACGTCCGTTGCGGGGAACAAAACGGACCGTGAAAAACGACAAAACGGACTTTATATTTTCTGTTGGCATTTGGTATTTTTCCGGTTGCGGAAAACGACAACGGACCGAACATTTTTTTTTTTTAGAAATATTTCCATTGGTACGTTTTCGGTTAGCGCAACCGAAAAACGACAAAGATCGTATTTTTATTTTGTCCTTTAATTAAAAACATAATTAAAAGCAAAACAAACAAAAATTCCAAAAATTAGCCAAACATTTTGATACAAAACTTTAGATTTTTCTTCGGTTTTCACAACCGAAAACGAACCAATCCAAAAACGTACGGTCCTTTTTTACCGTTATTGCGGTCCGTTTTTTAGTTTTTTTTTTCTAAAAGCAACCGTCCGTCAAATTGCTAGGGTACCGTTTAATGCGCGCCTGAAGTACCTCATGTACAACTTCCGGCTTCAGCGACATAAACTTCGATTATTTCGGGTATTTAAATTTCTGTGAACGCATTTTAAAAGATTAAATTTATAAGTAGGATTCCTCAATTATTGCACGGAGAAAAATGGTTTAGCTGCTCTAACAAAATGAGTTTTGGCGACAATGACCTCGTTCCGCAGCAAAACGATTAGTAAAATCAGCATAAAAATTACTACGTAGAAGCAATTGGTTTTACTATAGCGGCCAAACTTTCTTGTTGCTGCGACGATTTAGTTTGACATGAGAATAAATGACGCCTGCTGTAGTGGCTGGTAATGCGATAGTTATAGATACGTACATAAATTTATTTGAAGATCACCTCACTGCGTTTGTATATTATCATGTTATTATATTGAAAATAATATTTGTATCTGCAATTGGGAATCCGTGAAATTTGCTGTATATGGATTTATTAAACTGCGAAAATACCTTTCGCAGTTTAATACATCCACATACAGCAAATGTCAAGAGTTGGCGATTCCACTCTATTTTTATTTTGACTCGAATACAAAGGAACTGTTTACTCGCCTCTCTTTGTTTTCGTTTTGCGCCTCGAGCGTCTCGAGCTCGCCGTAGTGTTGACACACGGACACGCGCCCCACTCACTAACACACCAAACTTTTTTTTTCTTACAGCAACGAAGGCTGTTTTGTTGCGGTACCAAATCGCCCTGAGCGAAAAATTTTGCTGTCGTTGCAAGCTGGATTTGTCATCCCGACACTAACAAACTAAATTTTTTACCGGAATCAAAAATCTTGTTATAACAACAAATTTTTTTTTTATCCGTGTGACATCAAACGAGTGAGCAACCGACTTCTTTAGCTCCCTACGCTTCTTCATTGAATGATTATTTAATAACCGAAACGATTAATCGGCCCTCTTCTCCATCGAGAGATGAGAGACCAAGCCGCTGCTTAAAAAGGACGCAGTCTCGCACGCACTAATTACTTGCCGACGCTGCAGCGACAAGGCTGGTCAGCGTCTTGCTTCAAAGATGCCCTCGAGGATTATCGTGCCCGAAAGAAATTCTATGAAGCTGCTAATGGAAAAATTTCGAACTAAATTATTTCAACCTCGTTTAAACCCTTGAAACTTTTTTTTTTAAGTTTAAAACGTCGCGTTATCAACTGGTGAGATAATAAATTGTTCCTTCGTTAACGGCGCGTCCGAAGACCCTCGTGTACAACTTCCTGTTTCAACGTCGCTCCTATCGCTACCGTCGACAGCATTTCGACTGTAAATACAACCGGTCCGACTGTGCCTGAAATCGACCGCGAAAAAATTGCAAATTCGACCGCACCGCCACCGCCACGCGCTGAACGAGGCGCTTCAAGGTCCTCGGTCGATCGAATTGCTAGTTGTTTTGTGGTCGGAATAGTCAAATAGTCGAATACGTAATTATAACCAGTAGTTTGTTTCGAGGCGATTTGGCCGCAATCGGTCGGTCGTGCATCATTTTGTGGTTGACTTTGGGCACGATCAGTCCAGCGAATTTGCGGTAGATCGACCGTCCAAACAGCGGTTGCGGGCACCGATTGAGATACTCTTAATCTTATATACTTTTATGACGATTTTATTTCAATCGATAATACTTTTGTAATGATTTTATTTCAATCATTTCGAGTATCATTTTTTTTTTCTCCTTTTTTTGTCGTGGTTTTTTCTTTTTTGGTCGGGGTTCATTGACGATCAATCGAGTTATATTTACTTACTGATAGAGCTGAAAAGTTTTCGGACTCGCGTTTATAGAGGTGGCGATGGGCCCGATCGTCGCCACTGCAGCTTCGAGTGCTCGCTCGTCCCGGGCTGGCAAAATCGCCCAGGATGTTATATTTGCGACGCTCATGTCCTCCTGAAACTTGCACTGGCCTTGCTGTAGAAACAAGAAATCAATGAAATTATCAGTAGCAAATGTACTTATTGACAATATATTATACGGTATGGATGCTGGGACATTTCAAAGATTATTTGCATTTCATAATGCTATTGCCATTGCCAATTGGCCATCGACCAAAGTCCTTCGGCCTTAAAAAAATTATTATTATTATTTTTATTAATTTATTTATTTCGAATAAGGAAAACGTTCGGTCGTTTTTATTCACTCCTCGTATTTTCTTACCTCGGATTTGTACGGGTACATTACTTGGGACATAATTCCGCGGGACTTCTCGAGATATCTGAGTGTATTTCTGAGGGAGCCTCCGGAACAGCCCATATTTCCGGTAACCGTGCTGCAGTCGACGAGCTGCTGAGCGCTCAGCGGTATTATCATTCCCGTTTGTTTGAATATCTGGCCCTGCAGACTGCCCGCTATCGAATAAGCGTAACAGCTACCGCAGTCACGCTGATTGACGGGCGACGTAACGAAACCCAATTCTCGCCAGTCGAGACTAGATGGAATTTTGCGGGGATCGTGAAGCACAGCCATTACCATCTGCTCGTCGCTCACGCGACGTCTGCGACTCGGTGTGAGCTTTACCTGGGGGTAAATTGAATTTAAACAAAACCACTCGGAATGCAGTGATCGACAGATCTTTTTTTTTTTTTTTTTTTCTTTTCTTTGCGCTCTATCGACGTCCACTCACGAATCGGCAAATTTTTATATCGACGAAGAGTCACTCGATATTCGTAATGGGCTTCGGGCCATTCGAGATTTAAAACCGCTTCGGCGATTTTGTTGGCAAGGAAAATATTTTGTCATTTTGTAATTGTGTAATTTTTTAATTTTGTAATTGTGTAATTTTTAAATTTTTTAACTTTTTAATGTTTCATTTCTTTTTTATGAAACATTTTTATTTATTACCGAAAGGATCAAACCCACGAGGTCTTTCTTTCCTGCCAGCATTCTCGCCGATTATATGTCAGTCGATGTTCAGTAAAATATACGAACCATTTCGCGAATGTAGTGCCTCGTGCTGAGATCAGCAATATGATTGTCTCGTAGCGTGTAGCTGTGATGACCAGCAGCTGCCATCAAGTTGTGCTCGTAAATCTTCAGTAAATTTTCCTCCCATGCCAATCGTCTCATGTTCTCGGCTTTTCCCGTATAGGTCTTATTGAAACTCGCCTGACGACATGACGAGAAAAAATTTGATGAGCGCTTTTTTTTATCATTGCGTATGTGCGCTTGAAATATCGAACTTTTGCACATAATTTTGGACACTCTAAACTTTAAATTTGAATAGACTGGACAGCCCTACCTTGTACAAGTGCCAATAGTCACTCAAACGCTCGGATACTTCGGCGGGCAAACGTCTGAGTTTGCCAATAATGTCACCGTTCTTGCCACCGATCGAAGGTTCAAAAAACGCGACCATTGAAAAAAAGATCGTTAGATAAAACCGTAAAGACTTCACGGAATTCATTATCTTATTTTTTTTTTTTTTTTTTAATAATAATATTTTTCAGGATCGACACAACTCCCTTCGAGTCCCGATAACCGATAAATAACTCCTTACCGAATTCGAACACCGTGCGCGACTAATCGTCAGCAATAACGACTCGTAATATTCGCCCAACGATGATCGTGTAATAGTCAGCAAATTTGCGAATTGTGTAATTGGGAAATAAAAAAAACAATCACTTGTTTCTCAACCGCTCCGGTCAGTGTATTCAAACACGTTACGTTTCAGAGGCGCGATATCATAAATGATATTATTCGTACGTCGTGCTCGTGTTTGTTTTTCGGGGCTTCCCACAATGCGGCTTCATCGAGTCCAGTTTTCATTATGCAAGATATACATAATATAAAGTCATATAATGGAGATAACATCGATGAATAAATAAAGAAAAAAAAATATATATATATTCTGAGTCACTACTGAGTTACTTACTATCCTGACAAGTAAAAAAAAAATACATTTTTATAATCGAATGCGAATATTTTTTAAATTATTTATTTATCTATTTAATTGACGGGACGAACACTTTTACATTTACAATTTTTACAGTTCAGGTAATAGTAGTGGTAAGAACGAGGATGTGACATATAACATGTGTAACACAAGAACATCGTACATATAATATATATTCTTAATTTTGTTTATTTTTTCTACATCTTCCGATTGTAAACTATTCGTTTCAAGATCACAGCCATTTTGGTAATTCGTATCTCAGAACTCGTGCTCCCGGATGCGCGTTGTAGGACGTTGCTGGATCGACAAATAAATGCAAAAAGTCAAGCCTATTTGCAACGCCGGTGAAACGATAATGGGCTGACCTTTCTGTTAGCGTGTTGCGTATTATGGAAGAAAATAACAAGTGAGTCCAAATGTACAACTCAACGAAAGCTGCTCTTCGACACGTCCCTGTATTCGGACACTGTATGTCCCAGTGTTTAGCAGAATCATAGATTTCCAGAATTCTGATATCCGAACTCAACCAGTTGATATTAACTAAAAGAATTTCGGCGCCACTTATTAATTGAATCAATTAAAGAATTGCATTTACGCGAAACAATACTGAAGATAAGCTACGTAGAAAACTGGCTACCCTAACTTCTTCGAACAGTTCGATTATGGGTCGCCTATATAGTAACGCTTGTACCAGTTTCCGGACACCATATCGTCTTTGAATAAAACGCAACAACAGAAAATAATTTAGTCTTAAATCTTGGATAATTTTTTTTCTGTGCATCAAATAATGTCTGCAAATACAATTACAATTGTCAAATTGGATGTTTAATACTTCATTTCGGGATAAATCAAATCTGCACGTAATGTCCGAAGACTGGTACGTGTCCAAGCATTGTAACTTGTTACCTAAGTGGAGATATCCCAAGACTCAATAAAATGCCATCTGTTGTAACGAAAGTAGAGACGAGGATCTTCTGGGACACATCGCATTACATAGATGGCTAAAACAGCTCGGTATGAAAAATGGCAATCGTACAGGTGTACTCGTACACTCTGCATCGGACTTTCAAAGTGAGCAGATGTTCGACAGTTCGCACTTGAGATAGACAGTGTGATTCCAATGAATATCCACCCCAAAATCAAATACGCGTGTCGTCGATTTCGCTCCGTCGTAACACTATCTATATATCGATCTATGTGCAAAACAGCAGCTCCGGCCTCGCCATTCGAGGTTCTTTATGAAGATCGCAAGATGGCAGCTCCGTCGCGAATCCGCGGCGAGATTGTCTATCCGTCGTCGATCGTCCCCCCGTCGAGGCGTTTCAGCTCGAACTTGCCGTTGGCCGTTCCCTCGGCGAGTGGTCGGTGAGAGCTGCGAGCCTAAACGATTAGCTCGCTTAACGAGGAGAATCTCTCGTCGTCGTTTTCGTTCCCCGTCCTCCGCCTCGCTGGCACTCGCGTCTCAATGCCAGGGAAAGAAGGGGGGGGGGGGCGCCCGAAGCCTCGCCGAGAACAGTCGAACGGGCGACCTGCAGCGCCAGACAGTGCCAACCAAATTCGCATGTGTGACGGTGGTATGTTAACGCGCGATGAACCGCCACCGAGAGATCCACGATTGACACAAGCGTAAGGCGCTTCGCTACGTATCTCACACGAACGCGCCGTCGCGCGTTCCTCGCTCTCCGACAGAGCGCACACGTCCCGCGTTATACAACAAGCGTTTGTTTGTGCCGCGCGCGGGACGAGAGAGCGCGAAGCGTGAAACTTCGAAGAATCCCGCCGTCAGATGGCATGTCGACGGGCGCGAACGTGCTCTAAGAGCCGGAATCTCGTAGCTCGGTGAAAAAAAATAAAGGTAAAGACAGCTACGCCGAGAGGAGAACAGTGGAAAAGTAAGTCAGTGGGAAATAAGTTTCCATCGCGTTCCCGGCTTTCGACGACCGCTCCGTGCCAGATGCACTCTCCGCAAGCGTCGAATCGTCCTATTTAACCAGTAAAAAAAAAAAAAAAAAAACACCTGGCTTGACCGAATTTTTTTATTTAAAAAGAAAAAAAAAAAACAAAAACGTTAAATCTTCCGCGGGAGCTTCGATGATAACGGCGGATCGACAAAATAACGGGACAAACAAGTCTGGAGTGAGTCGGCGCTCTTCCACCGACGAATGTTAATAACGAGGACCTAAATCGCAACTTAAGGCGCCCGGATAACGGTGGAAACGAGAAATTCGACGATAACTGCGAAGAGAGCTAAAACATGTATCGCTGACGATTGCTCGAAGGAAAATTGCTTTCGCGCTCGACCCGTTACCCGTTCAGCGAGGTTCATCGCTCGCCGCATCTCTCCGTGTCTCTGCGTCTCGAAGGAGAGCGAGCCGAACGGGCGAGCGTCGCGCCGCCCCGCGCCCGGATACTTCGACGAACTAACCGCCGCTGATCTCCCGCGCGGATTCGGCACCGAGCACACACGAGCGAGATCCCTCTCTAGTGATCTTCGGCTCTTCTGTAGCAACAAACTCCGGGGTGTACACAGAGCGTCGCCGCCGCTGCTGCCGCCGCCGTAGCGGCTGTTGCCGAAGTACCAGCGAGAGCGTGCGCGCGCGCGCGCGACACATCGAACATTCGCAACCGACGTAGCACGCGCGCGCGCGCTATTTCTTCGTCTCGGCGGTCGAGTTCCCTCGGGACTGGGAGTTGATTCAATATATATATTTTTTTTCTCGTTCACCCGTTCGTCGCTTCTTCTCTTTTAAATTCGCAGCGAACCGGCGATAGACTCGAGCTCTCCGCCGAGCTATTCATTCCTCGATTAGTTCTCGGCCTACCGAGCTCCCCTATCTGGACCGTTTATTCATCGCAGTTCGTTACTTTTTTTTTTTTTTGTTCTCTCTTTCACCATCGCGCGCACACAATGCTCTAATAAAGTTTGATTGTTTGATCGATTGTGCGGTTAATGGCGGTGCGGTTGCGTGCGCGAGTTTTATCATTTGGTTTTTTTTTTTTTTTGTTCGCTTGCCTTTCGTCGTTGTTGATAATGTGAAATATGTGCAACAGTGCGGTCAAAAGTGAACGTGTCTTTAACTGTCGGTAAATTCGAAGCGTTTTTTTTTCTTTTTTTTTTTTTTTGTACGAATTAAATAACAACGAGCGGAGATTATTGGATACGAGATGGACGAGTCGGGGATCGATATGGGATTCGATCTCGCCGCGCTGACGCACGGCGATGATTTCGATCTCGAGTACAACAATGACTTCGATCAGGCGTTGACGATGCTGTCCAGCTCCCAGGATTTTATGTACTACGAGCTGAAGAGCCGCGCTCCCGACACTGGCAGGTGGGTGCTCTTTTTTTTTTCTTTTTTTTTTTTTAAACTCTTCACGAACTGCGAAGCCTGCGGGCTTCGCGCATTTTTTCGTTACGTCATTATTCACCGTACAACCGGTGTAAAGATTATTCAGTCAATTAAAGGAAATATAAAACACAGTTTTTTTTTTCTCTTAAATATTTGTGGAGAAAAATTGAACTTGTTGAAATGAAAAAAAAATTTAACCGGATTTTAATTGGACATTTCGTCCAGTTGAGATCCAGTTAAAATTTTTTAAATTTTCGTCTCACCTACGTTAACAATTTCACTTATATAATTTCTCTTTCACCTGGTAAATAACGAATATCTATAGAGCAGCAGATAAAACGGATAAGAAGTGTACGTTGACTTCTTATTTTCATCCGTTGTGCATTTTTAAATAAGGATATGATCACGCAAACCGTTCTGTGAGGATTAAACACACGCTATTCTCTCGTGAACCACGCGAGGGTAAAACGTCGAATGCCTCGACCGCAATTGCTCGTGGGAGGGAATATTATATGAATATGATAAAGAGAACCGCACCGCGGTGCCTATATACCTGTTAGTCAGCCTGGTCTCTTTCCCGCGTTCCGAGTCACCTGTTGAATCCTTCGGATCTCTTCGTGCGGGCTGCTCTCGCGGGCCTCTGATCTCGCGCCTCTTCTACACATACTTTCGCGCATATGGAGTTATGAAATATATGTATGAAAATATAAAAATTTATAAAAATTCACGACAATTTACAAACATTTGCAAATATTTGCGGACATTTGCAGACACTTGCAAACACTTGCAAACACTTGCAAACACTTGCAAACACTTGCAGACACTTGCAAACACTTGCAAACACTTGCAAACACTTGCAAACACTTGCAAACACTTGCAAACACTTGCAAACACTTGCAAACACTTGCAAACACTTGCGAACACTTGCGAACACTTGCGAACACTTGCGAACACTTGCGAACACTTGCGAACACTTGCGAACACTTGCGAACACTTGCGAACACTTGCGAACACTTGCAAACACTTGCAAACACTTGCAAACACTTGCAAACATTTGCGAACACTTGCGAACACTTGCACACACTTGCAAACACTTACAAATACTTGCAGACACTTGCAGACACTTGCAGACACTTGCAAACACTTGCAGACACTTGCAAACACTTGCAAACACTTGCAAACACTTGCAAACACTTGCAAACACTTGCAAACATTTGCAATTTCCAAAAAAATCACAAAAAATTTTACACAGTTTCACAAAAATTTAAGTTTTTAATAAATCGAACCATCAATAATGAATCGATAAATTATTATGACATTTTTGACGATTAAAACGTCGGCGACCTTCGGGATACATTAGCACTCTCGCGGATTACGGGTGTTAAGAAACATTCGCGCAGTTTGATTTTAATACACACGATTGAAACACTCCGCGATCAACGCAGCCGGGTTGATCGCATTCGAAAGCGAGAGCACGGGTTCTCATACTCGAAGTGAAAGGAAGAACGCCGACCTCCGCGAGTAGCTTTTCGCACGCCCGATACACTCGGTTAAGGACCCCGAAGAACGTCCATGCTGCTTACGTCAATAATGTTTACCCGGAAATATCACGATATCGATTATCAAGCTCTCTCGAATAATCGGGTTGAAGTATTTTTGGTCCGTGCTGATTTTGTCCGTCCATAGCTGATTTATAATTTTTCGATTTGGTGGTTAAAAGTTAAACATTTTTTAAAATCATCGCTACTGGATTCATTTTTTTTTTTTAATACATCAGACATCCGTAGGCGCGCAACATTTTCTATCGTATTGCTTTTTTCATCAAGCCACTGGTTAATTTTAACACGACGGTTAATACGTTATAACAAAAATACATATAACAAAATATAATAACAAACAAAATTTATATTAAAAAAAAATACAAAGTTGAAGATTGAAATTCTCATATAGGTTTCTCATAAAAGTTGAAAATTGAAATTTTCATATCGCTTTTTTCATAATGTTGCTTTATTCGCAAAACTTTTTCTATGAGGAAGCCTATTTTATATTGTATGGCTTTATCATAAAAATCTCGTAATCTTTTTTTTTTTTTTTTTCACCAAAACAAAGCTTCCTCTATGAGCGAGCAAAAATGCAATAAATAATGCATCGTGCGGCCTTGGCTGAATGATTTTTTTGATGCATAAGACTTCCGTAGGTGAGCAACTTTTTTTTCGTTCGATCGATTCGTGGGCTTGATTTTAACCCGACCGAGACGCGATAATCTTCGTTACCAGTTATCCGGTCCGTACATTCTCGCGTTCCGGACGGGCAGCTCGACGGCATCGTCTCTATTGTAAACACGTGTCGCGAAAGGAGCGCTAATTGTTTCGTGAGCTCTGTGCAAATAGCGCTTACAGAGAGGCACACGTTCCGCGCCCGATTGTTTTCGGACAAACGAGACGGTGGCAAGGACGCAGACCCGAGCGACATCCACGTTCCACTCGCATGATTTTGCCCGTTGCCTCGTGCAAGAAATTCTTCATTTTTTTTTTTTTTTTTTTCCCTCCTATTTTGCCATCATTAACGCGCTTGTTGACGACTCGCGTTAGGATGAGACACCTCCCGACAAACCTCCACAAGTGGAAACTCAAACTGAGACGCCTCGCTCTCATGTCGAGATTCACGAAAGATTTGCCAACTATTTACTTTGCGGTATTTAATTTTTCTTGGGCTTAAGGACTTTGGTCGATGGCAATTTATGTAAAGATACAAATGTATAAATGTACAAATGCATAAATATACAAATTAGAGTGGAGATTAAATTGAACATTTTTGAATATTCTAGGGGCTACTCCGTATTATCGTGAGGTATGAAATAAAAGTGCGACCTCTAAAAGTACTTCGATTTCATAGGGATTTCGCAAAGTTTTTTCTTATGCGCTTCACTTTGGCAGTGCGGAGTGGGTCAAGGGAAATTTCGAATTTTTCATTTCGATTTTTTAAAAATGGTCGGTAGCAACCTCTAAAAATGCATTAATTTCGGGAACCTTTCGCATATCATATTTTTATTTTATACCTCACGACAATACCGCAGAAAATTCAAAAATTTTCAATTCAAGGACCACATGTGTAAATGTATAAATGTATAAATGTATAAATGTATAAATGTATAAATGTATAAATGTATAAATGTATAAATGTATAAATGTATAAATGTATAAATGTATAAATGTATAAATGCATAAATGTATAAATGTACTTTTCCAAATTGTTCTATCTTATGGTTCGCACACTTAAATTGATCGACGCTTGGAAAAAAAGCAGTCATTCTGTCCGTGGATCAATGAGAGCGCCAGGTTTCCTTGAGATCTTCAGCGATTCCCCGCGACTCGAGCCACCGTTTATCGTTGCCGAGCAGTCGGAGAGATACCGCGCTCGTAATAATGGTGTTATCAGGTCATGATATCGGCCCGAGAGAAGATTCGGCCTCTTACGCTCGTTCACACTCCCGGAACGCCTAATCGCGTCATCGCTGTTACGAAATTTTTTTCTTCCCGTTCGACGCAAGATGTTAAGTAATTTGTTAATCGGAAAACAAGCAGCCTCGTTGAAACTTTTATTCAAAATCTTATCGGGTTCCGAATCGGCAAATTCATTTATTTTTAACATCAACACTTTCCATAGGAGAAACTGTTTGCCGAACGGAGTGTCTTCTCTTCTTTTTTTTGTCTTCTCTTCTTTTTATGAATAGTTTTTCCCCGTAGGCTGGACGGATTTATTTATGTCCAATAAGCACTGTTCTTGACCTTTTGCATAGTTCTTCCTCTTAAAAAAAAAAATCTCACCAAAAAAGAATTGAAAATTTAAAAAAAATGTAGGATTGCTGAAAAGCATATGGAAAAAAACTACTTTCAAAAGAATAAAGTAATACCTAAGGTAGTAATAATTTTATTCAACAATTTATAATTGAAACATTTTGTTTTTTATTTTTTATCATTCAAGTCGACAGACGTCGAGTCACAAAACATCTTGAATTTCAGCGATGCAACGAAATGTTTCAATTACAAATTGTTCAATAACATTTTTAGTATTCAAGTATTGTTTTATTATATTGAAATTAATTTTTTCGTATACTTTTTAGCAGTCTGGACTTAAAAAAAGAACGTTAATTTTTTTTTTTTTTAATTTCATTCATCATTTCATTTTTTTTAATTACTCACTCGCTATTGCAATCACTTCACAGTATATAAAGAAAAGGACATGTTACATATTGGAAAAATTTCGCGAACTAGAAATTATATCGAAGAGGGTCGACGAAGAGATATTGCAAACAGAAAGGAAAATCACTTCGAAGGATTTCTATGAACATAAACTCAAATATGATTCATATTGCAATTCAATTAATCTTTTCCATAATAATTACACTCAAAATCATGATTATCACACTATAAACCTAAATCTTTCATATCCAAAAAAAAAACATTGTTTTATTGATTTTTCATAAGAAAAAAATAATAACATAGCTTATGTGCATCAAATAATGATCATTTAAAAAAAAATCAATATGCTTAGTGATTATTGCGCTGAATATTAGTATAAACACAGCATTGAATAATCTTTTTCGCACACTGATTACGCACTAAACACCGATATCGTACATTAAAAAAAAAAAAAAAAAAAAATCACAGTAGGTACACATCGTGTCGATAGCTGACTCGTAGCTAAACGCAGAATGCTCGGAAGATCGTGCATTCAGCCAATGTGAAATTAGTTGCAATACACGGTGAAAAAAAAAATGGCGGCGTGTCTTGCTGGAATTTCGATGTGAACAAACATGCTTTTTTTCCGAAAAGTCTTTATCTTCATGAGTTTGCATCGAAACGTAACAAAACCTCAGAAAGGCACATGTCATGATTCAAAGAAAAATGCATGCCAAATTTTGTCAAGAGATTTTTTGTCGATTCGGCGAAAACACCCAAAGACGCATAGCTCAGTCTTTTTGCTCGGGTGGTCAATCGGGAGTTAAAATTATACCTCGGGCATATCCAAGTATATACATCTAAATAAATTGAATTTACAATATTCGATAAATTTTATTTATAAAAATTCCTAAAACAGTACGGATTTTCGAATGAAATTTTTCTTTATTCTTTTAAGTTTTTTTTTTTTTTATTTTTTTTTTTAACTCTATCTGCACTCCTATTCCACGTTACATCAACACCTCAAATTTTTCATTTACATAAAAATGAATATATAAAACATAAAATAAATTCATTTTACAATATTTCAAATCATATTTTATAAAAATGTATTTCCTATAACAACAACGATCGTCGAAAGAAATTTTTCTCTATTCATACCGTTCCGTTTTTCACTTGACCTGCATTAAAAAAAAAAAAAAAAAAAAAAAAAAAAAAAAAAAAAACCGTCTTTATAAAAGCAACAGTAAACTCCCTTAGTGATTTTTCTACCGAGTCCGGAGTGGTTGTCGGACCGGTAGTTCCGCTCGAGTGGGTTATTGTCGTGAGGAACTTAAAAGACTCTCACGGTGTACAGTGGATGTACACCCCCTGTACGTTCGGCTCGAGTGCCACATCGGAAAGGAGCCTCCCTCGGCGCACAACAAGTCCCTTCGCTCTCCGTTCGCGGTCTCCACTTCCGGTCGCTCTCCGCCAGCCGAGCGGGTCTACCGGGCAAATAACAGCTGTCGGAAACGTTCGCTTCTTCGCATTATCGTTACAGTTATGTTTCTCGGGGAGCTCGCTGCGGTTCACCTACACGATCTCACCGCTGCCCCCCCCTTTCGCTGCCCACAATCCTTTGCGTCATAAGTTCAAACACTCCGAGGCATTTCGGAAGTGCTCTTACGTTACTGTCCCTACCCGAATGCACCTATTTCCGAGACGCAACTGCACTCTCAAGACCTCCCTTTACTTACTGTTATAACACGCGCTCAATTATTTATGGCTACCGGACCATCTCGTTACGATTCTCTTTGCTCCACTTTGTGGACTTTTCCTTTTTCTAAGGCTTCTCAAAGGGACCAAGTCCGCGAGTTTTTTTCGTCCGAGACGGGGGTTGAAGTTATTCATGAGACGGACTGGCGAGGGAAGAAAAAAATAAAGATAAAAGTATGATAATCATTTTTTTTTTTTTTTTTAAACGCAGGTTATCGTACGCATATGAATTATCCGTTCGATATGAAGATCTTTTCAAAACGAATTCAACCTCGGAGAACAAGCATTGCAACAAGCTAACCGTATTAATGACGCTGTTAATAATCTAGCGGCTAACACAATGGCGAACCGAGCATCGGTTTCGATTAAGTACGCTCCTGAAGCGGTGGCAGTTTTTCGATGAGCACAATATTTCATTATCACACTTCAGGTAAGTCATATATAAATTAAGCAACAGTTTAATGTATAGTATTTGTTGTTACATTTCCACCGAATATCCTTCCAAGGTTTTTACGAAACGTCATCCCGACTTCCCCGTAGCACTTCGTGCGCGCACTCAGCTAAGCTACCTAACTTTCCAGCGCGTCCGTGACCGACTTAGCTACACTGTACTACTGCATTTGCCGTCGACACTTGGAAACTACGGAAAACCCGCGTCGGTACAGACGGCAATATTCTACGGATCGTCCAGTATTTTTGCACCTGAGCGAAGTGCGGAAAGACCAATGTCTCAGAAGAAAGCGCCACCCGCTCAACGGTCAATGCGGCAGCTAAGACACGGCTGAGCGGTCAACCATCCAAGTACTGACGACGAGCGAATCTGCTTGACCTGGGAAACCACCAGAGCCGTGCGTTTTTTTTTTTATTTTTTATTTTTTATTTTTTTATTATTTTTTTTTTTTTTAATAAGTTTATTTTCAGAAAGAGGTACAGGAACGTACAATGAGTGGTTGAAAATACTCAAAGAAAAGG
Organism: Amblyjoppa fuscipennis; assembly: GCA_963575735.1. Taxonomy (NCBI): domain Eukaryota; kingdom Metazoa; phylum Arthropoda; class Insecta; order Hymenoptera; family Ichneumonidae; genus Amblyjoppa; species Amblyjoppa fuscipennis. The sequence continues at coordinate 10,568,435 of OY754494.1, read as the reverse complement.
ACCAGACGCTAAAGGTGCGGTTATAACAAAAAAAAAGGCTTGGCAATATCAAACTAAGCTGCACAGTAAAAGATAATTTCGTAAAATAGGAATGGGAAATTTCGTAAAAATGATTTTGTTAAATAAGTGACAAACTTGTTTGTCATTTATTTGTATATACAAACCTGTCCTTTTATTATCTGTATTATTGACAATTTTAGTTTGTAACTTTCTTTGTAAAACTAGAAAGTTAACAAATAAAAAATCGTGGACGTTTGTGGACAATAATTTGTTGTGCAAAGTACACATTTTTTTTTTTTTTTTTACTGTGTGCGGTCGCGCGCGGCGAAGGAAATATTTGGTTGATTGAAAGAAATATTTTCAGTCGATTGAATGAATGTTCAGTAGTTTGACCTAACATTTAGTTGCTTCAACGACCTAGTTACTTGAATTTGAACAAACATTTTGTTCAATCGACATTTCCTTCGTCACCCGCAATCGCAGATTAGTTGATATTACCAAACTTTTTTTTTTTCGGTGTACTGGCTCCTGCGCATGCGCTTATGGGATTCGTCGTCAAACGAGAGCCGTGCGTCAACCACGCATCCACTGCTGTCGATGTATAATAATATTTATTAAACTTTCAAACATATTTTTTTGTCACACGTGCATGAATCGCGGCACTTTACGTGGCAGTCTTGCGAGCCGAAAGTGGCCCATTGCATGCCAGTTGTGAACCTGTGGTGAAATGACGGAGTCGCGCATGCGCAGTTCGCATTTCGTTCACTTTCGTCCCTTGGCAGTTTACTTTTCATGTTTTCGTCCCTTGGGAGTTTACTTTTCATGTTTTCGTCCCTCGAGACATAACCTCGCTTTTCAGTATTCGTCTCGCGCGACTGCCATTCCAAGTGCCGCAGATTCATGCACTTGTGACAAAAAATTATGATGTGTAACGAGGGTCGAATTGGCGATTGCGACTCGTGTGATTGCAGCCCTCGCTTCGCTCGGGCCACAAACCTCACACTCGTCGCAATCGCCAACGCTTTCAACCCTTGTTGCACAATATACTGTTTAACAATATTCTTTAACAAAGTCTTATTTCGAGGATTCTGTGAAATAAAGTCGTTCACTTTCAATTGCCGAACGCTACGCGCTTTTGAGCTTCGAACTCTCGAAGCCGTTTCAGTGTGAACTACTTACGCCCCGAAGGCGATTCAACCAATCCGGCATTGAAACTAGTCCGTGACGCGCGCGTTCAGACTCTGCTGGGGTGGGTAAAACTGCTTGGGAAAACGGGTGTGTGAGCCGATTGACGCTGGAAGAGACAAGCGCGCTCAACACGCTCGAACATGAACGCGGCGAGAAACACTGTACAGTGTTTCGCGCTATCGTTCGGATAACCGGAGAGTTCCAATAGACGAAGTTACGGTTCGGATAATTGAGAGTTCGGATGATCAATGTTTTACCGTAGACGCCGAAGATATGTTGAGGTTCATACGATCATCCACAAATAACAATTCATCACATAGAAGAAGAAAAATATAATCTGCCAAATTTTTCAAGAACGTGACCGCTCAGCAAAGTATTTCGACTTCCGATTTCGAAAAGCGATTTCGAAAGGCATAAAAAAAAAATTATAAATTCGTAATTACAATTTATGATCTTGTATTTTTTTTTCTTTTTTTTTTTTTTTAAGGATTTTTCGTTGCTTTCTCGTCCGAGACGAAAGTCGGAAGTTATTCATTAGACGGACTAGCGAGGGAAAGAAAGGAAAAATATGGCGATAAACATTTTTTTTTTTTTTTTTTAATGATAAATCTATAATTACAATTTATCGTTTTGCTTTATCCTTTTTTTTTTTCATAACAGATAACATTTTCAGACTCGTATGAGACATTAGCTGAATCACGATCAATTAAATGATAAACACGACAGAATTTTCAAAATATTCGACTCGATACTTGATACGGCAAATGAAAGTTTTTGTGCGGAAATATTAGAGACTTCTCGAGTTAAGCTATTCGACGCCCGCCGGAAACTGCTTGCAGCTGCGATAACCGAGTCCGCGCATCGCGCAGCCAGTAACATTCGTGCTCGAGACTCACGCCCGGATTGACCTTCGAGCCGTCCGCCGGCTATCAGTCGGCGCTCGTTCTTGTATCGTTGAAATAAAAAAACAAAAAAAAAAAAAAATAATCATAATAGCAGATTGTACGTACAGTAGTTAATAAGAATACGCCTTTTCTATCGGACAATGTTGAAACTCCTTTTTCGCGAAGTGGGGACGAAACTTACAGTTGGCTTTTAGTATCCCGCTCTGTTTGTGCCGTGTTGTCCCGTCGGAACAAAAGCCGCAGATTTATCGTCTGCCCTCCCCACGCCCCCCCCCCCCCCCCCCCTCCTCGCCGCCGCTCAAAACCTACAGAACATACAACGAAGCAGTTGTGTAGTGGGTATAATGTGTGTGTGTGTGTACATAAACACTCGCTGACGCAGAGGATAGTAAATAAGACTCTGCGGAGTTACTCGCGAATTGTGCCGTAGTATTCCCAGTGCAGAAATAAAGCTCCCTCTTCCACGTCATATTACTTCATTTGCCTCGTACGAAAAACATGGAAAATTTAATTACGGACAATTAGCGAGTTTATGCGCCGTAAAACAAGTTTTCGAATAATTCAGATCTTTGACATTATTCTCTTTCTGCGGACAAAATAAACATAGCTGAAATGTATTTTTTTTTTTTTTTTGTATGTTTCGGGTGCGTGGATTTTTATCTGTACGGGCCGTTGAGCAGTTTCGTTACTTGAGATCTCATTGCATGCGGCAAAATGCACTTTGACCTTCCTCGCGTTTCGAATAATACAGATCTTTGACATTATTCTCTTCCCGTGGACAAAATAAATATACCTGAAATGTATTTCTATTTTTGTATGTTTCGGATGCGTGCATTTTCTTCTGTACGAGTCGCTGAACAGTTTTGTTACTTGAGACCTTATTGCATGCGGTAAAATGTACTTGGACCTTCGTCACGTTTGCAATAATTCAGATCTTTGACATCATTCTCTTCCTGCCGAAAAAATTAATATACCTAAAATGTATTTTTATTTTTGTATGTTTCGGGTGCGCGGATTTTTTTCTGTACGGGCCGTTGAGCAGTTTCGTTACTTGAGATCTCATTGCATGCGGCAAAATGCCCTTTGACCTTCCTCACGTTTCGAATAATACAGACCTTTGACATTATTCTCTTCCTGTGGACAAAATAAATATACCTGAAATGTATTTCTATTTTTGTATGTTTCGGGTGCGTGGATTTTTTTCTGTACGAGTCGCTGAACAGTTTTGTTACTTTAGACCTTATTGCATGTGGTAAAATGTACTTGGACCTTCCTCACGTTTCCAATAATTCAGATCTTTGACATTATTCTCTTCCTGCCGAAAAAATTAATATACCTAAAGTGTATTTTTATTTTTGTATGTTTCGGGTGCGTGGATTTTTTTTTGTACTCGCCGTTGGGCAGTTTCGTTACTTGAGACCTTATTGCATGCGGTCAAATGCACATGGACGTTCCTCACGTTTCGAGCAGACGTAAACAGGGCGGTCGCGATAACGGAAATAATTACTCGGGCTTAGGCGGGATGGATGCTCCATATCGCCCCAAGCGATAGGTTCGATAGTCGAGGTCGCAGGGTATTCGCGTTTCAGTTGATCCTAGCGTTTGGTGTCTTTGAGCGTCAAAGCTTCGACACCGTGCCGGACATCTGAGGGGCACTGGGAGCTCTTGGATGTACGATCTTCGTCGAATCGAACCGATCTGCCGCATGTTTACTCGTGCGCTCCGATTTCTCGCCCGCTGAAAGGGCTTCGCACGGCAGGTTCGATCCTCTCGACGATTATACGGACGGTTCCCTATTTTGGCCCTTTGAAGGAATTCGCATAACTCCACTATTCCGTCAGAGGACTGTAACCTCTAAGCCACTCGACGAATCACTGCGTAACTGATGAGACACCTTCGGTACACCAATATACAGTGGAGAGAGAATGTTTAAAATTTCTTTTCTGAGTTCATGAAGCTCTTCTTTTCTTCTGAGGTCGTTTTGTCCCGGGAGTTCCCTTTATTGACAGGCAGCTCGTTGATGTCTCAACAAACATTGACCGGCAACCCAAAAGCGTCCTGAGTCTCTTCCCTCGCGTCGAAAGTAAGCGCCGGAGCGTATTCTCCGCGTCTTCTCTGGATCTAAAAATACCCGAAAGCTCGACGTAGCATATGAAAGATCCTCGGTCGAAAACTGACGCACGAGCCGCCTCAACGTCCGAAGACCCACGCAAAAACTCGGAACGCAACGCAACATGCCGGTGCAACGCGTTTCGATCACGGGAAATCCTCTTTATCGGAGTCACCTGTGACGCACCCAACAATCGGTCGTCTCTGCGCCGAGCCAACTGAAGCGACGCATCTGCATCGTCCGCCCGTAATCCGAACTCTCTATCATCTATCTTTAAAACCCACCAAAACCGCCCTTCCGTCACTCCTGCCGCGACGCATCTACCTGGCACGAGCCTCTCCCTACGTACACTCGACTCTGCAACGCAACATCTCGCAGCTCTCGCTGATCTCGTAGTGCGTATAGATCGTGTCTCTGAGCGAATGGGCGGCGTTCCTCGTCTATAGGACAACGCATCGGTGCGGCGTCTTCGGGCAATGGTCCATCCGTTTTAGTACCGTCGCGACTATCCGAACCGTCTCATCTCCCGGACGACGACGACGTCGTCGTCGTCGCGTCTCCGCCGGAGGTCGTTTGCCGCGGGGAGATATCGGGTCCGTTCTCGCGAGTGGACATGCGTGCCGTCTCGGAGGCCACGCGCCAAATCGTCGAATTTGAGGAGCTGGTCTCCCGTCTTGATCGCATCAACGATCATCATCGTGCAGTGAGAACTTCGGCGTCGTCGTCGTCGTTGTTACCGCGGGCGTCACCGTCGTCGTCGTCGTCGTCGTCGTTGCCGCCGCCACCGCCGGGGTTGTCATCGGCGCCCGGATCGATTTGTCACCGAGGAGATTCGTCCGACACAGCCGGCGAGTCAGCCGGCCGAACGGGAAACGGCGATACCACGACGACTACGAGGTCCGATCTGGTCGGTGCCGCGAATTCGGCGACCTACGCCGGATTGCCATCGGCTGATCAGCGGGATAATCATCGCCGCTCGTACGACTACGGAAGCGCCAACGACGGTTCGCTGCTCGAGGAACAGCGACTTCAGCCGGATTCCTACGGAAGCCGGAGCGGAAGAGGTCAGAATACCGGTAGCCAATTGTGTTCCTACTCCGGCAATTCCTCCGGATCCTCGTCGTTCTCGTCGTCGTATTATCCGACGGCGGAGAGGACGGTCAACGAGCGGTCATCGAGCTTTCCGGCGGACGGCACCGGCTCGGCCTACTACGAGCCGACCGCTTCGAGGTCCCTCCAACAACGCCAGGAGCTTACGCTGCTCTGCGAGAACCCACGGGAGAAACGTGTTCGCGTTAACATCGGCATCGACGAGGATCTACGAATGATTCTCGAGATGGATCCGTCGATCGTCGATCGGCAACCACCGACGCCACCGCCCATGCCGCCCCGACGACCGCCACCCCCACCGCCCCCGCTTCCCACCCAAACGGCCGGGATCAACGGGGGCTCGTCGACGGTCGCTGGTATCGCCGCTTCGAGGTCCACCGGAAGTTCATGTTCGCCAGGCCACGGCGAGAACAGGCCGCAGGGCTGTTCCCCATCGGTCGGTGGGTCAGCGAACTCCTCGTCTTCGGTGCTCGTCGGACGACCACCGAGAGCCACTCGACCTCAAGGCTGGTACTGGACTCGTCGAGACTAACCACTACAATATTAGCCTGCGCTCTAATGTTCGTCTCGATACCTACTTTAGCGATATCATACTCATTCGTATCGGCGACTTTCGATAGGCAAACTTAGCATGATGGCGAACCAAGCGGACCAAAATGGTTCTCCGTCACCCACGGATTTACACTTCTTATTTTTATAAAATCCTTATTTTTAAATAATCCGTTGGAATTTAATTGTAAGATAATTGAATTGAGCCAGTTAAAGTTTGTCTATCAAAGGTCTGCCACTTGTGAGTTTCCGATAGGAAAGTTTTTATGTAACAACGATTGTCTGATTGCCGAGTTATGCGACGGGGATTAAAGAATGAGAGACAACTGCGCAGACGACGACCGAGAGTCTCGGCTCCGTAACGAGATGAATTAGATGCTGTGTATCCCCAATCGCTGATCATTCGCGTCTTGATTTTCTGCTCTCGTGGACTCTTCGTGTTCGATGTACAGTGGAATCTCACTTTTATTAACCTTCGCTTGATTGCATTGGCCGCTTGCTTGACTCGTTGCCGTGGCCACTACGGTCGGTAATAAAAACTGTAATCAACTTTTCTCACGGATTCTGGGAAGTACGGTCAAAAGAAAAGTCTCATCGGTTTTTGATACCAACTGAGCCCGGGATGAACGGGTCAGTTTTCGATACCGACTGGGCCCGGAATGGACGGGGAGGGAGGTGTTTTATATGCTCTTAAGGTGAGGTGAAACATGTATCACGCGACACATGAGTGCACATGAGAGATAGCTGCATTTTTCGAATCAATGCCATGGAAAAATGCTTGACATTTGGGATAAAAGCGAAGTATTATCGGACGAGATATTGAATTCTACACCCGTTAATACTTTGCTTTTTCGCGAAATGTCTACCCTCTCCGAATGTCATTCATTACAGTTTTTGTTACCGACTGAGTCTGTTTCATCTCGCCTTCCGGGCTCAGTCGGTATCAAAAACAGTAATCGACTTGCCCCACAAGTTCTCTTATGCACGGTCAAAGGAGAAGTCTCATCGGAAACGGATATCATCTTGGCTTCCTATGAGACTTGTCTTTTCACCGTACTTCCCAGAATCTGCGAGAAAAGTTGATTATAGTTTTTATTCCGACCGCGGTATAACACAAGCTCTTCAGGACACGTAAAACGACTCTGTCGGCAACCAAAATCTGTAATCAATTGCGATTTAGAGACCGTAAACTTTTCGGGATAAAGCAAAGCATTGGCGGATGTACAATTCAATACAGCATCCGATGATGGTTTCGTTTTATCCGAAACCTCAACCGACTCTAAGTGGCATTGATTCGAAAAATGCATCAGTCTCTTTCGCACTCACATGTCAAGTGGTG